>CAJGYO010000502.1:0-67072 GCA_904845875.1 Miscanthus lutarioriparius | reverse complement strand
ATAAATTGTTTTGGGCCTTTTCGATGGTACCACTCGGTGATGAGGTTCAAGTGGAATCTTGTTTCGGCCTTTTGGATATAGTGCTAATCTTGACTCAAGATAGGTGCACGGTTTGTGTCAAACGTACAATAGACTCAGAAATCATTTTGGACGCACCTGATGGAACTCCTAGGTGATCTAGGTCATGTGGAATCTCACTTCTTTCCGTTTGGAGACAGTCTTAATGTCGGTGCAAGATAGGTGCATGGTTTGCGCTAGTCGTACCATAGGCTCATAAATCGTTTTGGACGTCGGTCGATGGTACCACTAGGTGACAAGGCTCAAGTGGAAGCTCGTTTCGGCCTTTCCGATATGGTGCTAATCTTGGCACAAGATAGGTGCACGGTTTGCGTCAAACGTACCATTGGATCAGAAATCATTTTGGACGCACCCGATGGAACTCCTAGGTGACGTGGGTCATGTGGAATCTCACTTCATTCCATTTGGAGACAGTGTTAGTGTCGGTGCAAGATAGGTGCATGGTTTGCACTAGATGTACAATAGGCTTACAAATCATTTTGGACGCACCCGATGGAACCCCTAGGTCACGTGGCTTATGTGGAACCGTGCTTCTTTCCGTTTCGAGACAGTGTTGGTGTCGGTGCAAGATAAGTGGATGGTTTGCGCTAGACGTACCATAGGCTTATAAATCATTTTGGACGCAGTCGATGGTACCACTAGGTGACGAGGCTCAAGTGGAAGCTCGTTTCGGCCTTTCGGATATGGTGCTAATCTTGACACAAGATAGGTGCACGGTTTGCGTCAAACGTACCATTGGATCAGAAATCATTTTGGGCCTTTTGATGGAACTCCTAGGTGACGTGGGTCATGTGGAATCTCACTTCATTCCATTTGGAGAACCAGTGTTGAGTGTCGGTGCAAGATAGGTGCATGGTTTTGCGCTAGATGTACCATAGGCTTACAAATCTTTTTGGGCGCACCGATGGAACCCCTAGGTGACGTGGGTCATGTTGAATCTCGCTTCTTTCCGTTTGGAGACAGTGTTGGTGTCGGTGCAAGATAGGTGCATGGTTTTGCGCTAGGCGTACCATAGGCTTACAAATCATTTTGGCCGCGCACGATGGAACCCCTAGGTGACGCGTGGGTCATGTGGAAATCTTACTTCATTCCGTTTGGAGACAGTGTTGAGTGTCGGTTGCAAGATAGGTGCATGGTTTTGTGCTAGATGGACCATAGGCTTACAAATCATTTTGGGCGCACCGATGGAACCCCTAGGTCACGTGGGTTATGTGGAATCTCATTTCTTTCCGTTTGGAGACAGTGTTGGTGTCGGTGCAAGATAGGTGCATGGTTTCCGCTAGGCGTACCATAGGCTTATAAATCGTTTTGGGCGCGATCGATGGTACCACTAGGTGACGAGGCTCAAGTGGAAGCTCGTTTTGGCCTTTCGGATATGGTGCTAATCTTGACACAAGATAGGTGCACGGTTTGCATCAAACGTACCATTAGATCAGAAATCATTTTGGACGCACCCGATGGAACTCCTAGGTGACGTGGGTCATGTGGAATCTCACTTCATTCCGTTTGGAGCAGTGTTGAGTGTCGGTGCAAAGATAGGTGCATGGTTTGCGCTAGATGTACCATAGGCTTACAAATCAGTTTGGGCGCTTTTGATGGAACCCCTAGGTGACGTGGGTCATGTGGAATCTCGCTTCTTTCCGTTTGAGAGATAGTGTTGGTGTCGATGCAAGATAGGTGCATGGTTTGCGCTAGATGTACCATAGGCTTATAAATCATTTTGGACGCGATCGATGGTACCACTAGGTGAAGAGGCTCAAAGTCAAGTGGAAGCTCGTTTGACCTTTTGGATATGGTGCTAATCTTGACACAAGATAGGTGCACGGTTTGCGTCAAACGTACCATTGGATCAGAAATCATTTTGGGCCTTTCGATGGAACTCCTAGGTGGCGTGGGTCATGTGGAATCTCACTTCATTCCGTTTGGAGACAGTGTTAGTGTCGGTGCAAGATAGGTGCATGGTTTTGCGCTAGATGTACCATAGGCTTACAAATCTTTTGAACGCTTTTCGATGGAACCCCTAGGTGACGTGGGTCATGTGAATCTCGCTTCTTTCCGTTTGGAGACAGTGTGTTGGTGTCGGTGCAAGATAGGTGCATGGTTTGCGCTAGACGTACCATAGGCTTATAAATCGTTTTGGGCCTTTTGATGGTACCACTAGGTGACGAGGCTCAAGTGGAAGCTCGTTTGACCTTTTTCGGATATAGTGCTAATCTTGATGCAAGATAGGTGCACGGTTTGCGTCAAACGTACCATAGGCTCGAAAATCATTTTGGGCGCTTTTGATGGAACTCCTAGGTGAGGTGGGTCATGTGGAATCTCACTTCATTCCGTTTGGAGACAGTGTTGAGTGTCGGTGCAAGATAGGTGCATGGTTTTGCGCTAGATGTACCATAGGCTTACAAATCATTTTGGGCCTTTTCGATGGAACCCCTAGGTGGCGTGGGTCATGTGGAATCTCGCTTCTTTCCGTTTGGAGACAGTGTTGGTGTCGGTGCAAGATAGGAGCATGGTTTGCGCTAGACGTACCATAGGCTTATAAATCGTTTTGGACATAGTCGATGGTACTACTAGGTGACGAGGCTCAAGTGGAAGCTCATTTCGGCCTTTCCTATATAGTGCTAATCTTGACACAAAGATAGGTGCAGTTTTGCGTCAAGCGTACCATAGGCTCGGAAATCATTTTGGGGCCTTTTGATGGAACTCCCTAGGTGAGCGTGGGTCATGTGGAATCTCACTTCATTCCGTTTGGAGACAGTGTTAGTGTCGGTGCAAGATAGGTGCATGGTTTGCGCTAGATGTACCATAGGCTTACAAATCATTTTGGGCGCTTTTGAGATGGAACCCCTAGGTGACGTGGGTCATGTTGAATCTCGCTTCTTTCCGTTTGGAGACAGTGTTGGTGTCGGTGCAAGATAGGTGCATGGTTTTGCGCTAGGCGTACCATAGGCTTATAAATCGTTTTGGGCCTTGATCGATGGTACCACTAGGTGACGAGGTTCAAGTGGAAGCTCGTTTGACCTTTTTGGATATATGCTAAATCTTGGCACAAGATAGGTGCATGGTTTAACGTCAAATGTACCATAGGCTCGGAAATCATTTTGGGCCTTTTGATGGAACTCCTAGGTGAGGTGGGTCATGTGGAATCTCATTTCTTTCCGTTTGGAGACAGTGTTAATGTCGGTGCAAGATAGGTGCATGGTTTGCGCTAGACGTACCATAGGCTCATAAATCGTTTTGGACGCACTCGATGGTACCACTAGGTGACGAGGCTCAAGTGGAAGCTCGTTTTGGCCTTTCGGATATGGTGCTAATCTTGACACAAGATAGGTGCATGGTTTGCGTCAAACGTACCATTGGATCATAAATCATTTTGGGCCTTTTGATGGAACTCCTAGGTGACGTGGGTCATGTGGAATCTCACTTCATTCCATTTGGAGACAGTGTTAGTGTCGGTGCAAGATAGGTGCATGGTTTGCGCTAGATGTACCATAGGCTTACAAATCATTTTGGACGCACCCGATGGAACCCCTAGGTGACGTGGGTCATGTGGAATCTCGCTTCTTTCCGTTTGGAGACAGTGTTGGTGTCGGTGCAAGATAGGTGCATGGTTTTACGCTAGGCGTACCATAAGCTTATAAATCGTTTTGGACACGATCGATGGTACCACTAGGTGACGAGGCTCAAGTGGAAGCTCGTTTGACCTTTTCGGATATAGTGCTAATCTTGACTTGCAAGATAGGTGCACGGTTTTGCGTCAAGCGTACCATAGGCTCGGGAAATCATTTTGGGCCTTTTGATGGAACTCCTAGGTGATGTGGGTCATGTGGAATCTCACTTCTTTCCGTTTGGAGACAGTGTTAATGTCGGTGCAAGATAGGTGCATGGTTTTGCGCTAGAGCGTACCATAGGCTCATAAATCGTTTTGGGCGCGATCGATGGTACCACTAGGTGACAAGGCTCAAGTGGAAGCTCGTTTGACCTTTTGGATATGGTGCTAATCTTGACACAAGATAGGTGCATGGTTTGCGTCAAGCGTACCATTGGATCAGAAATCATTTTGGGCGCACTTGATGGAACTCCTAGGTGACGTGGGTCATGTGGAATCTCACTTCATTCCATTTGGAGACAGTGTTAGTGTCTGGTTGCAAGATAGGTGCATGGTTTTGCGCTAGATGTACCATAGGCTTACAAATCATTTTGGGCGCTTTTGATGGAACCCCTAGGTGACGTGGGTCATGTGGAATCTCACTTCTTTCCGTTTGGAGACAGTGTTGGTGTCGGTGCAAGATAGGTGCATGGTTTGCGCTAGACGTACCATAGGCTTATAAATCATTTTGGACGCAGTCGATGGTACCACTAGGTGACGAGGCTCAAGTGGAAGCTTCGTTTGACCTTTTTGGATATGGTGCTAATCTTGACACAAGATAGGTGCACGCAGTTTTGCGTCAAACGTACCATTGGATCAGAAATCATTTTGGGCGCACCGATGGAACTCCTAGGTGACGTGGGTCATGTGGAATCTCACTTCATTCCGTTTGGAGACAGTGTTAGTGTCGGTGCAAGATAGGTGCATGGTTTGCGCTAGATGTACCATAGGCTTACAAATCTTTTTGGACGCACCCGATGGAACCCCTAGGTGACGTGGGTCATGTGAATCTCGCTTCTTTCCGTTTGGAGCAGGTGTTGGTGTCGGTGCAAGATAGGTGCATGGTTTGCGCTAGACGCGTACCATAGGCTTACAAATCATTTTGGAGCCTTTTCGATGGAACCCCTAGGTGACGTGGGTCATGTGGAATCTCACTTCATTCCGTTTGGAGATAGTGTTAATCTTGGTGCAAGATAGGTGCATGGTTTGTGCTAGATGTACCATAGGCTTACAAATCATTTTGGGCCTTTTGATGGAACCCCTAGGTGATGTGGGTCATGTGGAATCTCACTTCTTTCCGTTTGGAGACAGTGTTGGTGTCGGTGCAAGATAGGTGCATGGTTTGCGCTAGGCGTACCATAGGCTTATAAATCGTTTTGGGCGCGATCGATGGTACCACTAGGTGACGAGGCTCAAGTGGAAGCTCGTTTGACCTTTTGGATATGGTGCTAATCTTGACACAAGATAGGTGCAGGTTTGTGCGTCAAACGTACCATTGGATCAGAAATCATTTTGGGCGCTTTTGATGGAACTCCTAGGTGACGTGGGTCATGTGGAATCTCACTTCATTCCGTTTGGAGACAGTGTTAGTGTCGGTGCAAGATAGGTGCATGGTTTTGCGCTAGATGTACCATAGGCTTACAAATCATTTTGGGCCTTTTGATGGAACCCCTAGGTGACGTGGGTCATGTGGAATCTCGCTTCTTTCCGTTTGGAGACAGTGTTGGTGTCGGTGCAAGATAGGTGCATGGTTTTGCGCTAGGCGTACCATAGGCTTATAAATCGTTTTGGACGCGATCGATGGTACTACTAGGTGACGAGGCTCAAGTGGAAGCTCGTTTGACCTTTTGGATATAGTGCTAATCTTGACGCAAGATAGGTGCACGGTTTGTGTCAAATGTACCATAGGCTCGAAAATCATTTTGGGCCTTTTGATGGAACTCCTAGGTGATGTGGGTCATGTGGAATCTCACTTCTTTCCGTTTGGAGACAGTGTTAATGTCGGTGCAAGATAGGTGCATGGTTTTGCGCTAGATGTACCATAGGCTCATAAATCGTTTTGGGCCTTGATCGATGGTACCACTAGGTGACGAGGGTCAAGTGGAAGCTCGTTTTTCCTTTTGGATATAGTGCTAATCTTGACACAAGATAGGTGCATGGTTTGCGCTCAAAGCGTACCATTGGATCATAAATCATTTTGGGCGCTTTTCGATGGAACTCCTAGGTGATGAGGGTCATGTGGAATCTCACTTCATTCCATTTGGAGAGTAGTGTTAATGTTGGTGCAAGATAGGTGCATGGTTTGCGCGCTAGATGTACCATAGGCTTACAAATCATTTTGGGCGCTTTTCGATGGAACCCCTAGGTGACGTGGGTCATGTGGAATCTCGCTTCTTTCCGTTTTGGAGACAGTGTTGGTGTCGGTGCAAGATAGGTGTGCATGGTTTTGCGCTAGGCGTACCATAGGCTTATAAATCATTTTGGGCGCGATCGATGGTACCACTAGGTGATGAGGCTCAAGTGGAAGCTCGTTTGACCTTTTGGGATATGGTGCTAATCTTGACACAAGATAGGTGCACGGTTTGCGTCAAACGTACCATTGGATCAGAAATCATTTTGGACGCACCCGATGGAACTCCTAGGTGACGTGGGTCATGTGGAATCTCACTTCATTCCGTTTGGAGACAGTGTTAGTGTCGGTGCAAGATAGGTGTATGGTTTGCGCTAGATGTACCATAGGCTTACAAATCATTTTGGGCCTTTTGATGGAACCCCTAGGTGGCGTGGGTCATGTGGAATCTCGCTTCTTTCCGTTTGGAGACAGTGTTGGTGTCGGTGCAAGATAGGTGCATGGTTTGCGCTAGATGTACCATAGGCTTATAAATCATTTTGGACGTAGTCGATGGTACCACTAGGTGACGAGGCTCAAGTGGAAGCTCGTTTCATTCCTTTTGGATATAGTGCTAATCTTGGCCTTGCAAAGATAGGTGCATGGTTTGTGCTAAATGTACCATAGGCTTACAAATCATTTTGGGCCTTTTGATGGAACTCCTAGGTGAGGTGGGTCATGTGGAATCTCACTTCTTTCCGTTTGGAGACAGTGTTGGTGTCGGTGCAAGATAGGTGCATGGTTTGCGCTAGACGTACCATAGGCTTATAAATCGTTTTGGACGCAGTCGATGGTACCACTAGGTGACGAGGCTCAAGTGGAAGCTCGTTTTTCCTTTTCGGATATGGTGCTAATCTTGACACAAGATAGGTGCACGGTTTTAGCGCTCAAGCGTACCATTGGATCAGAAATCATTTTGGGCGCACCGATGGAACTCCTAGGTGGCGTGGGTCATGTGGAATCTCACTTCATTCCATTTGGAGACAGTGTTAGTGTCGGTGCAAGATAGGTGCATGGTTTTGCGCTAGATGTACCATAGGCTTACAAATCATTTTGGGCCTTTTGATGGAACCCCTAGGTGACGTGGGTCATGTGGAATCTCACTTCTTTCCGTTTGGAGACAGTGTTGGTGTCGGTGCAAGATAGGTGCATGGTTTGCGCTAGGCGTACCATAGGCTTATAAATCATTTTGGGCCGCGATCGATGGTACCACTAGGTGACGAGGCTCAAGTGGAAGCTCGTTTTGGCCTTTTGGGATATGGTGCTAATCTTGACACAAGATAGGTGCACGGTTTAAATCAAATGTACCATTGGATCAGAAAATCATTTTGGGCCTTTTTGATGGAACTCCTAGGTGACGTGGGTCATGTGGAATCTCACTTCATTCCGTTTGGAGACAGTGTTAGTGTCGGTGCAAGATAGGTGCATGGTTTTGCGCTAGATGTACCATAGGCTTACAAATCATTTTGGGCGCACTCGATGGAACCCCTAGGTGACGTGGGTCATGTGGAATCTCGCTTCTTTCCGTTTGGAGATATGGTGTTGGTGTCGACACAAGATAGGTGCATGGTTTTGCGCTAGGCGTACCATAGGCTTATAAATCATTTTGGGCGCACCGATGGAACCCCTAGGTGGCGTGGGTCATGTGGAATCTCACTTCATTCCGTTTGGAGATATAGTGTTAATCTTGGTGCAAGATAGGTGCATGGTTTTGCGCTAGATGTACCATAGGCTTACAAATCATTTTGGGCCTTTTGATGGAACCCCTAGGTGACGTGGGTCATGTGGAATCTCATTTCTTTCCGTTTGGAGACAGTGTTGGTGTCGGTGCAAGATAGGTGCATGGTTTGCGCTAGGCGTACCATAGGCTTATAAATCGTTTTGGACGCAGTCGATGGTACCACTAGGTGACGAGGCTCAAGTGGAAGCTCGTTTCGACCTTTTGGATATGGTGCTAATCTTGACACAAGATAGGTGCACGGTTTGCGTCAAACGTACCATTGGATCAGAAATCATTTTGGACGCATCTGATGGAACTCCTAGGTGACGTGGGTCATGTGGAATCTCACTTCATTCCGTTTGGAGACAGTGTTAGTGTCGGTGCAAGATAGGTGCATGGTTTGCGCTAGATGTACCATAGGCTTACAAATCATTTTGGACGCACCCGATGGAACCCCTAGGTGACGTGGGTCATGTGGAATCTCGCTTCTTTCCGTTTGGAGAGCAGTGTTGGTGTCGGTGCAAGATAGGTGCATGGTTTTGCGCTGGGCGTATCATAGGCTTATCAATTGTTTTTGGACACACTTTCGATGGTACCACTAGGTGACCATAGGCTCAAGTGGAAGCTCATTTGGAACCCTTTTGGGATATAGTGCTAATCTTGAAGCAAGATAGGTGCATGGTTTGCGCTAGGCGTACCATAGGCTTATAAATCATTTTGGGCGCTTTTCGATGGTACCACTAGGTGATGAGGTTCAAGTGGAATCTTGTTTGACCTTTTGGATATAGTGCTAATCTTGACTCAAGATAGGTGCATGGTTTGTGTCAAGCGTACCATAGACTCGGAAAAATCATTTTGGGCGCTTTTGATGGATGAACTCCTAGGTGATGTGGGTCATGTGGAATCTCACTTCTTTCCGTTTGGAGACAGTGTTAATGTCGGTGCAAGATAGGTGCATGGTTTGCGCTAGTCGTACCATAGGCTCATAAATCGTTTTGGACGTAGTCGATGGTACCACTAGGTGACAAGGCTCAAGTGGAAGCTTCGTTTGGCCTTTTCGGATATGGTGCTAATCTTGACACAAGATAGGTGCACGGTTTTGCGTCAAGCGTACCATTGGATCAGAAATCATTTTGGGCGCTTTGATGGATGGAACTCCTAGGTGGCGTGGGTCATGTGGAATCTCACTTCATTCCATTTGGAGACAGTGTTGAGTGTCGGTGCAAGATAGGTGCATGGTTTGCGCTAGATGTACCATAGGCTTACAAATCATTTTGGACGCACCGATGGAACCCCTAGGTGACGTGGGTCATGTGGAATCTCGCTTCTTTCCGTTTGGAGATAGTGTTGGTGTCGGTGCAAGATAGGTGCATGGTTTGCTAGGCGTACCATAGGCTTATAAATCATTTTGGACGCAGTCGATGGTACCACTAGGTGACGAGGCTCAAGTGGAAGCTCGTTTTGGCCTTTTGGATATAGTGCTAATCTTGACACAAGATAGGTGCACGGTTTGCGTCAAATGTACCATTGGATCAGAAATCATTTTGGGCGCTTTTGATGGAACTCCTAGGTGAGCGTGGGTCATGTGGAATCTCACTTCATTCCGTTTGGAGACAGTGTTAGTGTCGGTGCAAGATAGGTGCATGGTTTGCGCTAGATGTACCATAGGCTTACAAATCTTTTGGGCCTTTTCGATGGAACCCCTAGGTGACGTGGGTCATGTGGAATCTCGCTTCTTTCCGTTTGGAGATAGTGTTGGTGTCGGTGCAAAGATAGGTGCATGGTTTTGCGCTAGGCGTACCATAGGCTTATAAATCATTTTGGGCGCACGATGGAACCCCTAGGTGACGTGGGTCATGTGGAATCTCACTTCATTCCGTTTGGAGATAGTGTTAATGTTGGCGGTGCAAGATAGGTGCATGGTTTGTGCTAGATGTACCATAGGCTTACAAATCATTTTGGGCGCACCGATGGAACCCCTAGGTGACGTGGGTCATGTGGAATCTCACTTCTTTCCGTTTGGAGACGGTGTTGGTGTCGGTGCAAGATAGGTGCATGGTTTTGCGCTAGGCGTACCATAGGCTTATAAATCGTTTTGGGCGCACTTTTCGATGGTACCACTAGGTGACGAGGCTCAAGTGGAAGCTCGTTTTGGCCTTTTGGATATGGTGCTAATCTTGACACAAGATAGGTGCACGGTTTTGCGTCAAGCGTACCATTGGATCAAAATCATTTTGGGCGCTTTTCGATGGAACTCCTAGGTGACGTGGGTCATGTGGAATCTCACTTCATTCCGTTTGGAGACAGTGTTAGTGTCGGTGCAAGATAGGTGCATGGTTTGCGCTAGATGTACCATAGGCTTACAAATCAGTTTGGGCCTTTTGATGGAACCCCTAGGTGACGTGGGTCATGTGGAATCTCGCTTCTTTTTCCGTTTGGAGCAGTGTTGGTGTCGATGCAAGATAGGTGCATGGTTTTGCGCTAGAGCGTACCATAGGCTTATAAATCATTTTGGGCGCGATCGATGGTACCACTAGGTGAAGAGGCTCAAGTGGAAGCTCGTTTTTGACCTTTTCGGATATGGTGCTAATCTTGACACAAGATAGGTGCACGGTTTGCGTCAAAAGCGTACCATTGGATCAGAAATCATTTTGGGCGCACCCGATGGAACTCCTAGGTGACGTGGGTCATGTGGAATCTCACTTCATTCCGTTTGGAGACAGTGTTAGTGTCGGTGCAAGATAGGTGCATGGTTTGCGCTAGATGTACCATAGGCTTACAAATCGTTTTGGACGCACCCGATGGAACCCCTAGGTGACGTGGGTCATGTGGAATCTCGCTTCTTTCCGTTTGGAGACAGTGTTGGTGTCGGTGCAAAGATAGGTGCATGGTTTGCGCTAGGCGTACCATAGGCTTATAAATCGTCGTTTTGGGCGCTTGATCGATGGTACCACTAGGTGACGAGGCTCAAGTGGAAGCTCGTTTGGCCTTTTGGATATAGTGCTAATCTTGATGCAAGATAGGGTGCACGGTTTGCGTCAAGCGTACCATAGGCTCGAAATCATTTTGGGCGCACCTTTGATGGAACTCCTAGGTGAGGTGGGTCATGTGGAATCTCACTTCATTCCGTTTGGAGACAGTGTTAGTGTCGGTGCAAGATAGGTGCATGGTTTGCGCTAGATGTACCATAGGCTTACAAATCATTTTGGACGCACCCGATGGAACCCCTAGGTGACGTGGGTCATGTGGAATCTCGCTTCTTTCCGTTTGGAGCAGTGTTGGTGTCGGTTGCAAGATAGGTGCATGGTTTTGCGCTAGGCGTACCATAGGCTTACAAATCATTTTGGGCGCTTTTCGATGGAACCCCTAGGTGGCGAGGGTCATGTGGAATCTTACTTCATTCCGTTTGGATATAGTGCTAATCTGTCGGTGCAAGATAGGTGCATGGTTTGCGCTAGATGTACCATAGGCTTACAAATCATTTTGGGCGCTTTTGATGGAACCCCTAGGTGACGTGGGTCATGTGGAATCTCACTTCTTTCCGTTTGGAGACAGTGTTGGTGTCGGTGCAAGATAGGTGCATGGTTTTAGCTAGGCGTACCATAGGCTTATAAATCGTTTTGGACGCAGTCGATGGTACCACTAGGTGACGAGGCTCAAGTGGAAGCTCGTTTGGCCTTTCGGATATGGTGCTAATCTTGACACAAGATAGGTGCACGGTTTTGCGTCAAACGTACCATTGGATCAGAAATCATTTTGGACGCATCCGATGGAACTCCTAGGTGACGTGGGTCATGTGGAATCTCACTTCATTCCGTTTGGAGCAGTGTTAGTGTCGGTGCAAGATAGGTGCATGGTTTTGCGCTAGATGTACCATAGGCTTACAAATTGTTTTGGGCCTTTTGATGGAACCCCTAGGTGACGTGGGTCATGTGGAATCTCGCTTCTTTCCGTTTGGAGACAGTGTTGGTGTCGGTGCAAGATAGGTGCATGGTTTGCGCTAGACGTATCTTAGGCTTATCAATCGTTTTGGACGCACTCGATGGTACCACTAGGTGACGAGGGGCTCAAGTGGAAGCTCATTTTTCCTTTTGATATATAGTGCTAATCTTGAAGCAAGATAGGTGCACGGTTTGCGCTAGACGTACCATAGGCTTATAAATCATTTTGGGCGCACTTGATGGTACCACTAGGTGATGAGGTTCAAGTGGAATCTCACTTTTCCCTTTTGGATATAGTGCTAATCTTGACTGCAAGATAGGTGCATGGTTTGCGTCAGATGTACCATAGGCTCGAAATCATTTTGGGCCTTTTGATGGAACTCCTAGGTGATCTGGGTCATGTGGAATCTCACTTCTTTCCGTTTGGAGACAGTGTTAATGTCGGTGCAAGATAGGTGCATGGTTTGCGCTAGTGCGTACCATAGGCTCATAAATCGTTTTGGGCCTTTCGATGGTACCACTAGGTGACAAGGCTCAAGTGGAAGCTCGTTTGGCCTTTTGGATATGGTGCTAATCTTGACACAAGATAGGTGCACGGTTTTGCGCTCAAGCGTACCATTGGATCAGAAATCATTTTGGGCGCTTTTGATGGAACTCCTAGGTGACGTGGGTCATGTGGAATCTCACTTCATTCCATTTGGAGCAGGTGTTAGTGTCGGTGCAAGATAGGTGCATGGTTTGCGCTAGATGTACCATAGGCTTACAAATCATTTTGGGCGCACCCGATGGAACCCCTAGGTGACGTGGGTCATGTGGAATCTCGTGCTTCTTTCCGTTTGGAGACAGTGTTGGTGTCGGTGCAAGATATAGTGCATGGTTTGCGCTAGGCGTACCATAGGCTTATAAATCATTTTGGGCGCGATCGATGGTACCACTAGGTGACGAGGCTCAAGTGGAAGCTCGTTTGGCCTTTCGGATATGGTGCTAATCTTGACACAAGATAGGTGCATGGTTTTGCGTCAAATGTACCATTGGATCATAAATCATTTTGGGCGCACCCCGATGGAACTCCTAGGTGACGTGGGTCATGTGGAATCTCACTTCATTCCGTTTGGAGACAGTGTTAATGTCGATTGCAAGATAGGTGCATGGTTTTGCGCTAGATGTACCATAGGCTTACAAATCGTTTTGGACGCACCCGATGGAACCCCTAGGTGACGTGGGTCATGTGGAATCTCGCTTCTTTCCGTTTGGAGATAGTGTTGGTGTCGGTGCAAGATAGGTGCATGGTTTTGCGCTAGGCGTACCATAGGCTTATAAATCATTTTGGGCGCACCGATGGAACCCCTAGGTGACGTGGGTCATGTGGAATCTCACTTCATTCCGTTTGGATATAGTGTTAATCTTGGTGCAAGATAGGTGCATGGTTTGTGCTAGATGTACCATAGGCTTACAAATCATTTTGGGCGCACCCGATGGAACCCCTAGGTGACGTGGGTCATGTGGAATCTCACTTCTTTTTCCGTTTGAGAGCAGTGTTGGTGTCGGTGCAAGATAGGTGCATGGTTTGCGCGCTAGGCGTACCATAGGCTTATAAATCGTTTTGGGCGCACGATCGATGGTACCACTAGGTGACGAGGCTCAAGTGGAAGCTCGTTTCTTTCCTTTTTGGATATGGTGCTAATCTTGACACAAGATAGGTGCATGGTTTGCGTCAAACGTACCATTGGATCAGAAATCATTTTGGACGCACCCGATGGAACTCCTAGGTGACGTGGGTCATGTGGAATCTCACTTCATTCCGTTTGGAGACAGTGTTAGTGTCGATGCAAGATAGGTGCCTGGTTTGCGCTAGATGTACCATAGGCTTACAAATCGTTTTGGACCCACCCGATGGAACCCCTAGGTGACGTGGGTCATGTGGAATCTCGCTTCTTTCCGTTTGGAGATAGTGTTGGTGTCGGTGCAAGATAGGTGCATGGTTTGCGCTAGACGTACCATAGCTTATCAATCATTTTGGGCGCTTTTCGATGGTACCACTAGGTGACGAGGCTCAAGTGGAAGCTCATTTCGGCCTTTTGGATATAGTGCTAATCTTGAAGCAAGATAGGTGCACGGTTTTGCTCTAGCACGTACCATAGGCTTATAAATCATTTTGGGCCTTTTCGATGGTACCACCTAGGTGATGAGGGTCAAGTGGAATCTCATTTCATTCCTTTTGATATAGTGCTAAATCTTGACTCAAGATAGGTGCATGGTTTGTGTCAAACGTACCATAGGCTTACAAATCATTTTGGACGCACCTGATGGAACTCCTAGGTGATGTGGGTCATGTGGAATCTCACTTCTTTCCGTTTGGAGACAGTGTTAATGTCGGTGCAAGATAGGTGCATGGTTTGCGCTAGACGTACCATAGGCTCATAAATCGTTTTGGACGCACTCGATGGTACCACTAGGTGACAAGAGGCTCAAGTGGAAGCTCGTTTCGCCTTTTCGGATATGGTGCTAATCTTGACACAAGATAGGTGCACGTTTGCGCTCAAACGTACCATTGGATCAGAAATCATTTTGGGCCACGATGGAACTCCTAGGGGACGTGGGTCATGTGGAATCTCACTCCATTCCATTTGGAGACAGTGTTAGTGTCGGTGCAAGATAGGTGCATGGTTTGCACTAGATGTACCATAGGCTTACAAATCATTTTGGGCGCTTTTGATGGAACCCCTAGGTGACGTGGGTCATGTGGAATCTCACTTCTTTCCGTTTGGAGACAGTGTTGGTGTCGGTGCAAGATAGGTGCATGGTTTGCGCTAGACGTACCATAGGCTTATAAATCATTTTGGACGCAGTCGATGGTACCACTAGGTGACGAGGCTCAAGTGGAAGCTCGTTTTGGCCTTTTGGATATGGTGCTAATCTTGACACAAGATAGGTGCACGGTTTGCGTCAAACGTACCATTGGATCAGAAATCATTTTGGACGCACCCGATGGAACTCCTAGGTGACGTGGGTCATGTGGAATCTCACTTCATTCCGTTTGGAGACAGTGTTAGTGTCGGTGCAAGATAGGTGCATGGTTTGCGCTAGATGTACCATAGGCTTACAAATCATTTTGGACGCACCTGATGGAACCCCTAGGTGACGTGGGTCATGTGGAATCTCGCTTCTTTCCGTTTGGAGACAGTGTTGGTGTCGGTGCAAGATAGGTGGATGGTTTGCGCTAGACGTACCATAGGCTTATAAATCATTTTGGACGCAGTCGATGGTACCACTAGGTGACGAGGCTCAAGTGGAAGCTCGTTTTGGCCTTTTGGATATGGTGCTAATCTTGACACAAGATAGGTG
This sequence comes from Miscanthus lutarioriparius, assembly GCA_904845875.1. Lineage (NCBI taxonomy): Eukaryota > Viridiplantae > Streptophyta > Magnoliopsida > Poales > Poaceae > Miscanthus > Miscanthus lutarioriparius. Next base: position 51,950 of record CAJGYO010000502.1, on the reverse strand, counting down.
CACGGTTTGCGTCAAACGTACCATTGGATCAGAAATCATTTTGGACGCACCCGATGGAACTCCTAGGTGACGTGGGTCATGTGGAATCTCACTTCATTCCGTTTGGAGACAGTGTTAGTGTCGGTGCAAGATAGGTGCATGGTTTGCGCTAGATGTACCATAGGCTTACAAATCTTTTTGGACGCACCGATGGAACCCCTAGGTGACGTGGGTCATGTTGAATCTCGCTTCTTTCCGTTTGGAGACAGTGTTGGTGTCGGTGCAAGATAGGTGCATGGTTTGCGCTAGACGTACCATAGGCTTATAAATCGTTTTGGACGCAGTTGATGGTACCACTAGGTGACGAGGCTCAAGTGGAAGCTCGTTTGGCCTTTCGGATATAGTGCTAATCTTGACGCAAGATAGGTGCACGGTTTGCGTCAAACGTACCATAGGCTCGGAAATCATTTTGGACGCACCTGATGGAACTCCTAGGTGAGGTGGGTCATGTGGAATCTCACTTCTTTCCGTTTGGAGACAGTGTTAATGTCGGTGCAAGATAGGTGCATGGTTTGCTAGATACCACCATAGGCTTACAAATCATTTGGGCGCACCCGATGGAACCCCTAGGTGACGTGGGTCATGTGGAATCTCGTTTCTTTCCGATATGGTGCTAATCTTGGTGTCGGATAAGATAGGTGCATGGTTTGCGCTAAGCGTACCATAGGCTTACAAATCATTTTGGGCCTTTTGATGGAACCCCTAGGGTGACGTGGGTCATGTGGAATCTCACTTCATTCCGTTTGGAGATAGTGTTAGTGTCGGTGCAAGATAGGTGCATGGTTTGTGCTAGATGTACCATAGGCTTACAAATCATTTTGGACGCACCCGATGGAACCCCTAGGTGACGTGGGTCATGTGGAATCTCGCTTCTTTCCGTTTGGAGACAGTGTTGGTGTCGGTGCAAGATAGGTGCATGGTTTGCGCTAGACGTACCATAGGCTTATAAATCGTTTTGGACGCAGTCGATGGTACCACTAGGTGACGAGGCTCAAGTGGAAGCTCGTTTTGGCCTTTTGGATATGGTGCTAATCTTGACACAAGATAGGTGCACGGTTTGCGTCAAATGTACCATTGGATCAGAAATCATTTTGGACGCATCCGATGGAACTCCTAGGTGACGTGGGTCATGTGGAATCTCACTTCATTCCGTTTGGAGACAGTGTTAGTGTCGGTGCAAGATAGGTGCATGGTTTGCGCTAGATGTACCATAGGCTTACAAATTGTTTTGGACGCACCCGATGGAACCCCTAGGTGACGTGGGTCATGTGGAATCTCGCTTCTTTCCGTTTGGAGACAGTGTTGGTGTCGGTGCAAGATAGGTGCATGGTTTGCGCTAGACGTATCTTAGGCTTATCAATCGTTTTGGACGCACTCGATGGTACCACTAGGTGACGAGGCTCAAGTGGAAGCTCGTTTCGGCCTTTTGGATATAGTGCTAATCTTGAAGCAAGATAGGTGCACGGTTTTGCGCTAGGCGTACCATAGGCTTATAAATTGTTTTGGACGCACTTAGTGTGGAACCCCTAGGTGGTGGTACCACTTTCGGTGATGAGGTTCAAGTGGAATCTTGTTTTGACCTTTTGGATATAGTGCTAATCTTGACTCAAGATAGGTGCACGGTTTGTGTCAAACGTACCATAGGCTCAAAATCATTTTGGGCCTTTTGATGGAACTCCTAGGTGATGTGGGTCATGTGGAATCTCACTTCTTTCCGTTTGGAGACAGTCTTAATGTCGGTGCAAGATAGGTGCATGGTTTGCGCTAGTCGTACCATAGGCTCATAAATCGTTTTGGACGTAGTCGATGGTACCACTAGGTGACAAGGCTCAAGTGGAAGCTCGTTTCGGCCTTTCGGATATGGTGCTAATCTTGACACAAGATAGGTGCACGGTTTGCGTCAAACGTACCATTGGATCAGAAATCATTTTGGACGCACCCGATGGAACTCCTAGGTGACGTGGGTCATGTGGAATCTCACTTCATTCCGTTTGGAGACAGTGTTAGTGTCGGTGCAAGATAGGTGCATGGTTTGCGCTAGATGTACCATAGGCTTACAAATCATTTTGGACCTTTTGATGGAACCCCTAGGTCACGTGGGTTATGTGGAACCGTGCTTCTTTCCGTTTCGAGACAGTGTTGGTGTCGGTGCAAGATAGGTGGATGGTTTGCGCTAGACGTACCATAGGCTTATAAATCATTTTGGACGCAGTCGATGGTACCACTAGGTGACGAGGCTCAAGTGGAAGCTCGTTTCGGCCTTTCGGATATGGTGCTAATCTTGACACAAGATAGGTGCACGGTTTGCGTCAAACGTACCATTGGATCAGAAATCATTTTGGACGCACCCGATGGAACTCCTAGGTGACGTGGGTCATGTGGAATCTCACTTCATTCCGTTTGGAGACAGTGTTAGTGTCGGTGCAAGATAGGTGCATGGTTTGCGCTAGATGTACCATAGGCTTACAAATCTTTTTGGACGCAGCCGATGGAACCCCTAGGTGACGTGGGTCATGTTGAATCTCGCTTCTTTCCGTTTCGAGATAGTGTTGGTGTCGGTGCAAGATAAGTGGATGGTTTGCGCTAGACGTACCATAGGCTTATAAATCATTTTGGGCCTTTTCGATGGATGGAACCACTAGTGACGAGGGTCATGTGGAATCTCACTTCATTCCGTTTGGATATAGTGTTAATCTTGGCGCAAGATAGGTGCATGGTTTGTGCAGATGGATACCATAGGCTTAACTAAATCATTTTGGGCCTTTTGATGGAACTCCCTAGGTGACGTGGGTCATGTGGAATCTCACTTCTTTCCGTTTGGAGACAGTGTTGGTGTCGGTGCAAGATAGGTGCATGGTTTGCGCTAGACGTACCATAGGCTTATAAATCGTTTTGGACGCAGTCGATGGTACCACTAGGTGACGAGGCTCAAGTGGAAGCTCGTTTTGGCCTTTCGGATATGGTGCTAATCTTGACACAAGATAGGTGCACGGTTTGCGTCAAACGTACCATTGGATCAGAAATCATTTTGGACGCATCCGATGGAACTCCTAGGTGACGTGGGTCATGTGGAATCTCACTTCATTCCGTTTGGAGACAGTGTTAGTGTCGGTGCAAGATAGGTGCATGGTTTGCGCTAGATGTACCATAGGCTTACAAATTGTTTTGGACGCACCCGATGGAACCCCTAGGTGACGTGGGTCATGTGGAATCTCGCTTCTTTCCGTTTGGAGACAGTGTTGGTGTCGGTGCAAGATAGGTGCATGGTTTGCGCTAGACGTATCTTAGGCTTATCAATTGTTTTGGACGCACTCGATGGTACCACTAGGTGACGAGGCTCAAGTGGAAGCTCATTTCGGCCTTTTGGATATAGTGCTAATCTTGAAGCAAGATAGGTGCACGGTTTTGCGCTAAAGCGTACCATAGGCTTATAAATTGTTTTGGGCGCTTTCGATGGTACCACTAGGTGATGAGGTTCAAGTGGAATCTCACTTCATTCCGTTTGGATATAGTTAATCTTGACTGCAAGATAGGTGCATGGTTTGTGTCAAAGATGTACCATAGACTTACAAATCATTTTGGGCGCACCGATGGAACTCCCTAGGTGATGTGGGTCATGTGGAATCTCACTTCTTTCCGTTTGGAGACAGTGTTAATGTCGGTGCAAGATAGGTGCATGGTTTGCGCTAGATGTACCATAGGCTCATAAATCGTTTTGGGCCTTGATCGATGGTACCACTAGGTGACGAGGCTCAAGTGGAAGCTCGTTTGACCTTTTGGATATATGGTGCTAATCTTGGCACAAGATAGGTGCACGGTTTGCGTCAAACGTACCATTGGATCAGAAATCATTTTGGGCGCTTTTCGATGGAACTCCTAGGTGACGTGGGTCATGTGGAATCTCACTTCATTCCATTTGGAGATGTTAGTGTTAGTGTCGGTGCAAGATAGGTGCATGGTTTGCACTAGATGTACCATAGGCTTACAAATCATTTTGGGCCTTTTGATGGAACCCCCCAGGTCACGTGGCTCATGTGGAACCGTGCTTCTTTCCGTTTGAGATGGTGTTGGTGTCGGTGCAAAGATAGGTGCATGGTTTGCGCTAGGCGTACCATAGGCTTATAAATCATTTTGGACGCACTCGATGGTACCACTAGGTGACGAGGGCTCAAGTGGAAGCTCGTTTGACCTTTCGGATATGGTGCTAATCTTGACACAAGATAGGTGCACGGTTTTTGCAAATGTACCATTGGATCAGAAATCATTTTGGACGCACCCGATGGAACTCCTAGGTGACGTGGGTCATGTGGAATCTCACTTCATTCCGTTTGGAGACAGTGTTAGTGTCGGTGCAAGATAGGTGCATGGTTTTGCGCTAGATGTACCATAGGCTTACAAATCTTTTTGGGCCTTTTGATCGATGGAACCCCTAGGTGGCGTGGGTCATGTGGAATCTCGCTTCTTTCCGTTTGGAGACAGTGTTGGTGTTGGTGCAAGATAGGTGCATGGTTTTGCGCTAGGCGTACCATAGGCTTATAAATCATTTTGGGCGCACCCGATGGAACCACTAGGTGACGTGGGTCATGTGGAATCTCACTTCATTCCGTTTGGATATAGTGTTAGTGTCGGTGCAAGATAGGTGCATGGTTTGCGCTAGATGTACCATATGGCTTACAAATCATTTTGGGCGCTTTTGATGGAACCCCTAGGTGACGTGGGTCATGTGGAATCTCGCTTCTTTCCATTTGGAGAGCAGTGTTGGTGTCGGTGCAAGATAGGTGCATGGTTTGCGCTAGACGTACCATAGGCTTATAAATCGTTTTGGGCGCTTTTCGATGGTACCACTAGGTGACAAGGCTCAAGTGGAAGCTCGTTTGGCCTTTTGGATATGGTGCTAATCTTGACACAAGATAGGTGCACGGTTTGTGTCAAACGTACCATAGGATCAAAATCATTTTGGGCGCATCGATGGAACTCCTAGGTGATGTGGGTCATGTGGAATCTCACTTCTTTCCGTTTGGAGACATTGTTAATGTCGGTGCAAGATAGGTGCATGGTTTGCGCTAGACGCGTACTCATAGGCTTATCAATTGTTTTGGGCCGCACCTCGATGGTACCACTAGGTGACGTGGGTCAAGTGGAAGCTCATTTCGCCTTTTGGAGATATAGTGCTAATCTTGAAGCAAGATAGGTGCATGGTTTTCATTCCGCTAGGCGTACCATAGGCTCATAAATTGTTTTGGGCCTTTTTGGATGGATGGAACCACTAGGTGATGAGGTTCAAGTGGAATCTTCGTTTCAGCCTTTTGGATATAGTGCTAATCTTGACGCAAGATAGGTGCACGGTTTGTGTCAAACGTACCATAGACTCGGAAATCATTTTGGACGCACCTGATGGAACTCCTAGGTGATCTGGGTCATGTGGAATCTCACTTCTTTCCGTTTGGAGACAGTCTTAATGTCGGTGCAAGATAGGTGCATGGTTTGCGCTAGATGTACCATAGGCTCATAAATCGTTTTGGACGCACCCGATGGAACCACTAGGTGACGAGGCTCAAGTGGAAGCTCGTTTCTTTCCTTTTGGAGATATGGTGCTAATCTTGAAGCAAGATAGGTGCATGGTTTGCGCGCTAGGCGTACCATAGGCTTATAAATCATTTTGGGCCTTTTCGATGGTACCACTAGGTGATGAGGTTCAAGTGGAATCTTGTTTTCCCTTTTGGATATAGTGCTAATCTTGACTCAAGATAGGTGCATGGTTTGTGTCAAGATGTACCATAGGCTCGGAAATCATTTTGGGCCTTTTGATGGAACTCCTAGGTGATCTGGGTCATGTGGAATCTCACTTCTTTCCGTTTGGAGACAGTGTTAATGTCGGTGCAAGATAGGTGCATGGTTTGCGCTAGACGTACCATAGGCTCATAAATCGTTTTGGACGCAGTTCGATGGTACCACTAGGTGACGAGGCTCAAGTGGAAGCTCGTTTGGCCTTTTGGATATGGTGCTAATCTTGACACAAGATAGGTGCACGGTTTGCGCTAGACGTACCATAGGCTCATAAATCATTTTGGGCGCTTTTCGATGGTACTCCTAGGTGATGAGGGTCATGTGGAATCTCACTTCATTCCGTTTGGATATAGTGTTAATCTTGACTGCAAGATAGGTGCATGGTTTGCGCTCAAATGTACCATAGGCTTACAAAATCATTTTGGGCCTTTTGATGGAACTCCTAGGTGATCGTGGGTCATGTGGAATCTCACTTCTTTCCGTTTGGAGACAGGTGTTAATGTCGGTGCAAGATAGGTGCATGGTTTGCGCTAGAGCGTACCATAGGCTCATAAATCGTTTTGGACGCTTCATCGATGGTACCACTAGGTGACAAGGCTCAAGTGGAAGCTCGTTTCGGCCTTTCGGATATGGTGCTAATCTTGACACAAGATAGGTGCACGGTTTGCGTCAAACGTACCATTGGATCAGAAATCATTTTGGACGCACCCGATGGAACTCCTAGGTGACGTGGGTCATGTGGAATCTCACTTCATTCCATTTGGAGACAGTGTTAGTGTCGGTGCAAGATAGGTGCATGGTTTGCGCTAGATGTACCATAGGCTTACAAATCATTTTGGACGCACCCGATGGAACCCCTAGGTGACGTGGGTCATGTGGAATCTCACTTCTTTCCGTTTGGAGACAGTGTTGGTGTCGGTGCAAGATAGGTGCATGGTTTGCGCTAGATGTACCATAGGCTTATAAATCATTTTGGACGCAGTCGATGGAACCACTAGGTGATGAGGCTCAAGTGGAAGCTCGTTTCACCCTTTTCGGATATGGTGCTAATCTTGACACAAGATAGGTGCACGGTTTGCGTCAAACGTACCATTGGATCAGAAATCATTTTGGACGCACCCGATGGAACTCCTAGGTGACGTGGGTCATGTGGAATCTCACTTCATTCCGTTTGGAGACAGTGTTAGTGTCGGTGCAAGATAGGTGCATGGTTTGCGCTAGATGTACCATAGGCTTACAAATCTTTTTGGACGCAGCCGATGGAACCCCTAGGTGACGTGGGTCATGTGGAATCTCGCTTCTTTCCGTTTGGAGACAGTGTTGGTGTCGGTGCAAGATAGGTGCATGGTTTGCGCTAGACGTACCATAGGCTTATAAATCATTTTGGACGCAGTCGATGGTACTACTAGGTGACGAGGCTCAAGTGGAAGCTCGTTTTGGCCTTTCGGATATAGTGCTAATCTTGATGCAAGATAGGTGCACGGTTTGCGTCAAACGTACCATAGGCTCGAAATCATTTTGGACGCACCCGATGGAACTCCTAGGTGAGGTGGGTCATGTGGAATCTCACTTCATTCCATTTGGAGAAAGTGTTAGTGTCGGTGCAAGATAGGTGCATGGTTTGCGCTAGATGTACCATAGGCTTACAAATCATTTTGGACGCACCCGATGGAACCCCTAGGTGACGTGGGTCATGTTGAATCTCGCTTCTTTCCGTTTGGAGACAGTGTTGGTGTCGGTGCAAGATAGGTGCATGGTTTGCGCTAGACGTACCATAAGCTGTCATTTTGACACACTTGATGGAACCACTAGGTGATGAGGCTCAAGTTCAAGCGCACGCTATTTCGCAAGTTGTTGTGGCCCGATCTTCTCGTAGGATCTGCGAACTTGATAAATTGTCGCTCTGCGCGACCTGGTGAAGAGGCAATGCACCGCGAGGCTGTCCACGCGACGAACTACCGAGACAATCACCCTTCCACGTGCCGACGAAACAGCCCACACAATCACGCCCTATAGGCGTGAAGGCACAAACTGGGTGAACCGCAGTTCGGCGTTCTACAACTCCCTCGGGAATCGAAAGAACAAGTTTGCAAGCCTCTCAAGACTCACGCTGGAACAAGAATTCCAAGAGTTGGTATTTCTGAAATTGCAATCAAAAGTTCCTTTCATTGTCCATTACAGGATATATAGCACTAGTGGAGTTTCAGTTTGGCGGAAAATAATTGAGAACATGTAGTGGGAAGTTGCAGCACTACTTTTATTAATATTACAAAGCCTAGTAAGGCGCTCTTTATTGGGTTGGTATTCTCTGCGTTGCATGCTGGAGCGTGTGTGGACTTGAAGCAACCCAGTTGCATGGTTGCATGCATTCTAACTCCCAAATTCTGTTTGCTTGCACTTCAATTCGATATTTATGGTAGCTGAATGACTTCTGGTTTGCATTTCCTCTGATGATGCACCATCCTTGCACACCATGCATATATTTGGTTCAAATGTCCGAGGCTTGAATCCATCTTCATCCCATGCTTGTTCGTGCACTCCATCATTCCTAAGAACATTGAAACAAGTACTCAAAAGCATAGGTTCATTCAATGTAATCTGATTATTAAACATAAGGTTAGCGTTCACACGAGAATGAATTTCCTTCTCCAATTGTTTAGCTCTACTCTTTGTAATTGGACCAGCTATATCAAGTGTAGCTTCATTTGGAGATGAGTGAATGCTAGGAATGTCTTCATTAGCCTCCCCTCTTGGGAAGGAGTCGTCCTCGACTCAGGCTCACCAACAAATGGAAGCAAGTCTTTGACATTGAATGTGGTACTCACATTGGAATATTCAGGTGGCAGCTCAATTTTGTAAGCATTATCATTTATCCGTTGGAAAACCTTGAGCGGACCATCACCCCTAGGGATATAACTTACTCTTACGCTGTTGGGGAAAGCGATCCTTGCGTAGATGCAACCATACACGATCTCCTGGCTGGAATGTAACCTTCTTCTTACCTTTGTTTGCTTGCTTTGCATATTGTGCGGATTTCTTCTCAATATTCTTTCTTGTCTCATCATGTAGCTTCTTGAGAAAATCCGATCTCTTTCTTTGCATCCAAGTTAACTTGTTCCTGTAATGGTAAAGGCAAAAGATCCATGGGAGTATGCGGTTTAAACCCATAAACAATTTCAAATGGACAAAAGTTTGTTGTGGAATGGACTGCCCTGTTATAAGCAAATTCAACATGTGGAAGGCAGTCTTCCCACTGCTTCAAATTCTTTTTCAACACACAGCACACAACATGGTGGACAAGGTCCAGGTTGACAACTTCAGTTTGCCCATCGGTTTCTGGGATGACAAGTGGTGGAAAATAACAACTTTGTACCAAGTTTAGCCCATAATGTCTCTTCCAAAAATAGCTTAGAAATTTTGTATCCCGAGTCTGAAACAATAGTCCTTGGTACTCCATGTAAACGAATGATCTCCCTAAAAAACAAATCAGCAACGTGTGAAGCATCGTCGTTCTTATGACATGGAATAAAATGTGCCATTTTAGAGAATCGGTCAACAACAACAAAGATAGAATCCCTCCCCCTCTGAGACCGAGGTAACCCCAAAATAAAATCCATGGATATATCTTCCCAAGGTACATTCGGAACTGGTAATGGAGTATAAAGACCATGGGGATTAAGGCGGGACTTAGCTTTCAAGCAGATTATGCAGCGTGCAACATATCGCTGGACATCACGTCGCATATGTGGCCAAAAGAAATGATCGGAGAGCATGTCCAATGTCTTTTTGACGCCAAAATGACCAGCTAAGCCACCAGCATGTGCTTCCTGCAAAAGAACTTGACGAATCGAGCAGGCTGGAATGCATAGTTTGTTAGTCCGAAATAAAAAACCATCATGCACATAATACTTGTCCCAGCCTTTTCCAGCAATGCAATGAGAGAAAGGTTCTTTAAAATCAGAATCAGCTGCATAGAGTGTTTTAATGGATTCCAAACCAAGCACTTTTGTATCTAATTGTGTAACCAAACCACATCTCCGTGATAAGGCATCGGCAACAATGTTATCTTTTCCACGCTTATGTTTTACAACATAGGGAAATGTTTCAATGAACTCAATCCATTTAGCATGTCTACGGTTCAGTTTGCCTTGACTTTTTAGATATTTCAAAGCTTCATGATCAGAATGGATGACAAATTCTTTAGGTAACAAATAATGTTGCCAAACTTCCAAAACTCGAACTAAGGCATAAAGCTCTTTATCATAGACAGAATAATTCAGATGTGGACCATTCAACTTTTCAGAAAAGTAGGCAACAGGTTTACCTTCTTGAAGTAGTACACCTCCTATGCCAATACCACTTGCATCACATTCGATCTCAAATGTCTTACCAAAATCAGGAAGTTGTAGCAGCGGTGCTTCACAAAGCTTTGTTTTCAGCTCATTGAAGGCTTGGTCTTGTTCATCACCCCACTTGAATGGAACATCCTTCTTTGTCAAATTGTTGAGGGGTGCAGCGATGGTGCTGAAATCTTTAACAAAACGCCTGTAAAAACCTGCAAGACCATGAAAACTTCGAACTTGACTCACATTTGTAGGTGTAGGCCAATCCTTTATTGCTTTAATCTTTTCTTCATCAACTTGAATTCCATCTGCAGAAACAACAAATCCAAGAAAAACAACACGGTGCATGCAAAATGTGCATTTAGCAATGTTTCCATACAATTTCTCTTCCCTCAAAACAGCAAGTACTTGACGGATATGATCAAGATGTTCATCAAATGATTTGCTATAGATCAGAATATCATCAAAATAAACAACAACAAATTTGCCAATGAAAGCTCTTAACACATGATTCATCAAACGCATAAAAAGTTGAAGGAGCATTTGTCAAACCAAAGGGCATCACAAGCCATTCATAGAGACCAAATTTAGTTTTAAATGCTGTTTTCCATTCATCACCTATTTTCATTCGAATTTGATGATAACCACTACGTAAATCGATCTTGGTGAAAATAGTTGAACCACTCAGCTCATCTAACATGTCATCAAGCCTTGGAATAGGGTGGCGATATCGAACAGTTATAGCATTGATAGCACGACAATCAACACACATACGCCAAGAACCATCTTTCTTTGGAACTAACAAAACAGGAACAGCACATGGTGATAAGGATTCACGAACATACCCTTTGTCCAAAAGCTCTTTACCTGTTGCTGAATTTCCTTTGTCTCTGTGGGATTGGTGCGGTAGGCTGGACGATTTGGAAGAAAGCACCTGGTACCAAATCAATTTGATGCTCAATTCCACGGAGTGGAGGAAGTCCAGCTGGTATCTCATCGGGAAAAACATCTTCGAAGTCCTGTAAGAGATCAAGAACAACACTAGGCAGCGATGAAGGTAAATCGTTAGTTGAAAGTAGGACCTCCTTGTGCAAGAGCACAAAGAATGGGGCTGTGGTGTTTCTCACTTCTCTCATATCACTCTTGCTCACAAAGAGACACTCAGTGTGGCGTGGCTGTTTAGGATTGGCATGAGTCTTTATGTGGCTGGATGGGTTAGAACTCTCTCCCTTACTTGTGTTGGAGATCTCACTCAATTTTCTTTTGTCAGATTCCTCTCTTTTCTTGCGAGCCATATCTGAAGCATGTATCTCCTCTGGAGATAATGGAATAAGAACCACCTTCTTGTCATTGTGAATGAAAGTGTGTTTGTTAGACCGTCCAAAATGCACCGAGTCCACATCAAATTGCCAGGGCCGACCAAGCAGCAAATGGCATGCTTGCATGGGGACAATATCACAATCCACCTCTCCATGATAATCACCAATGGAAAATGACAAACGAATCATGGCTGAAACCTTAACTGTCCCAGAATTATTCAACCATTGCATATGGTATGGATGTGGATGGCGACGTGGCTGCAAGCCAAGTTTCTCAACAAGCAAAGCACTAACAATATTATTGCAGCTCCCACCATCTATGATGAAACGGCACACTTGTCCTTTCACTTTGCATCTGGATTGAAACAAATTATGGCGTTGTCCTTGTTCAGCAGCAACAAATTGAGTGGAAAGAACTCGCCTCACCACCAAAGAAGGAGATGGTGTGTTCATTATAGAACGCGTCAAATCAGGAAAATCAGCAAGCAACTCATCAAAATCATCACTAGTAATCTCGTCGAAAGATGGAGAAACAACATCTTGTAATAGGTCATTGTGAGCAAAAGTTGGAATAGGTTGAATGGCTAAACAATTTAGACCTAGCTCAAATGTACCATCCTCTGCTGAATACTCACAAGTGTCAAGACTAAGATCTGCAAATACATTGTTAAACTCATCCTCCTCTTCACTTTGGGAATCATAAGAACCATCAGCAAGTGCAATAATAGTACGACGATTGGGACATTCAGCTTGCTTATGCCCATGACCACCACACTTAAAACACTCAATCTTGCTTGTCTTGCGTTGGGTGGCTGCAGTAGAAGAAGTGGGCTGACTTGAACTCACAACTTTACCTTTCACATCCAATTGTTTGGAAGAAGTTGGAAGATATCTATTTGCTCCACGAGATGAAGATTTGGGCGTTGCAGCTCCTTGCTGTTGTTGGAATTGAGGCATGACATCCCCTTGCTGTTGGGAATGACGCCATGAAGCATTGTATTTGTAAGACGTAGCAATTTGCCTTTCAGCCCTCTTTGCAAATGAACCAACTCGGTGAGACATGTGTAGGTTGTCATATCCACTTTATCAGCAATGGGTTTATTGAGGCCAACTAGAAACCGAGCCATTGTGGATTCCTCATCTTCAGTTATCCTGTGCTGAAGTACACACATTTCAATTCTTGAAAATATTCATCAACAGTCACGAGTACCTTGCACAAGACGTTTCAGCTTCAAATGTAGATCACGAGAGTAATATGCTGGAACAAAACGACGTCGCATTTCTCTCTTCATGTCTTCCCAAGTTATCTGAACATGCCCAACTCTCTGATATATTCAGTGCGGACCTGATTCCACCAAGTTATGGCATAGCCTTTAAACTCAATGGCTGCAAGCTTTGCCTTCTTTTCAGCAGAGTATTCATACAAATCAAATATTTGTTCCACCTTGGTCTCCCATTCAAAATAAGCATCAGCATTCTCCTGTCCGCTGAAAGGGGGAATAGGCACTTTCACGTTTCTTAAACCATCATCATTACGATGACGATGGCGGTAACGATAACCATGATGGCCACCACCATGTCGATGATCATCCATGTCGGACAACATATCATCATCACCATCATAATCTCTACCTCCAACTAGAACGCGCCGAGCACGACCAAAACCATGGCCAAACCCACCACGTCCATGTCCATGACCAGCGGCACGACGTGGTGCCTCGTTATCCTCATTGTCATCATCCTCATTTGGTGGTGGTTCTCTATGAGGCATGTTCAATTGGAGAGTTTGTAGTTGTTGCATCAAATCATTCATTTGTGTACGCAGCTCCTGGAATTCCTCCACCGAAACAGCGGCACCATCTCCACGTCCTGCCATATTAGTAGAGGGGAAAAAAAGGACAATATATATGTGGAATATATGTGGAATCACTCCCTCACCACTTGCTGAACAAGTTCTTTCTCTTCCTGGAAAGGGCAAGAACCGGGGCTGCAATCTGTAGTGGAAGAGTGAAGAGACTACGGTGCAACAGCTCACGGTGCTTTTAAGTGGAGCTTGGTGGGGTAATATGTAAATGGAATGCGCTGAAATGTAGTAATGCAAAACCGAATAATAATCCAAGAACTCAAGTCTAAGTTGCTGAATATAAAGGAAAAGATGCTCAAAGAAAGGAACAAGATGTAGGAAGTGGATAGATGAACACCAATTGCACCAACCGAAACTTGTTGCTGCCCAAACCCCTTTGTGGTGTGCTGAACACAATTCTCTTTTATTTCTTTTCTTTCCTTTTTTTTGAACAAGAACTCGTTGTTTTTTTAGTCCTTCTTTTGACCCATATACATCTTTTCTTTTAACCTTTGTGAGAAACGCAGCACAACTTTCAACTAAAGGGGCACATAAGGATCAACTAAGATGGACGGCGCAGCACAAAAACAAGAAACTCGGTTGGGGAATTTGTGGTGGGTAGAAAACAAGGGTGGGACGGGTGGGTTTTTTTTTATTTATATATATGCAGCAAGCAATGATGATCAGAACAAGGGTGGGATGGGTAGGTACATGCAGTGAGCGATTTGATGATTAGAACAATGATAACAACTAGAACGATGTGGAAAAGAAAATTTCAGCAACTAGACAAATCTTAAAGGATTAAAACTCGATAAAGCAAACTACAAAATCAGTAGCACGTATGAATTTGGGCTGTAGGTTTTCTTTTTTTTGGCTATTAGTGGACAGTAGGTATATAAACTCTATCCTACCAAAAACAAGAACAATCCTAACGAGTAAACGGAGGCTCTGGTACCAGATGATGTGCACACGCCTATGCAACGCGTGTAGCAAGTTGTTGTGGCCCGATCTTCTCGTAGGATCTGCGAACTTGATAAATTGTCGTTGCGCGACCTGGTGAAGAGGCAATGCACCGCGAGGCTGTCCACGCGACGAACTACCGAGACAATCACCCTTCCACGTACCGACGAACAGCCCACGCAATCACGCCGTATAGACGTGAAGGCACAAACTGGGTGAACCGCAGTTCGGCGTTCTACAACTCCCTCAGGAATCGAAAGAACAAGTTTGCAAGCCTCTCAAGACTCACGCTGGAACAAGAATTCCAAGAGTTGGTATTTCTGAAATTGCAATCATGAGTTCCTGTTCACGTCATCCATTACAGGGATATATAGCACTAGTGGAGTTTCAGTTTGGTGGAAAATAATTGAGAACATGTAGTGGGAAGTTGCAGCACTACTTTTATTAATAACCAAGCCTAGTAGGGCGCCTAGCTGGTTGGTATTCTCTGCGTGCATGCTGGAGCGTGTGTGGACAGCAACCCAGTTGCTGGTTGCATGCATTCCTAACTCCCAAATTATTTGCTTGCACTTCAACGGCTGATATTCATGGTAGCTGAATGACCTTTCCTCTCTCATGCACGTCCAGGTTCCATGCATATATTTGGCGGGCAGAATCCATCATCATCCCATGCTTGTTCGTGCACTCCATCATTCCTAAGAACATTGAAACAAGTACTCAAAAGCATAGGTTCATTCAATGTAATCTGATTATTAAGCATAAGGTTAGCGTTCACCTGAGAATGAATTTCCTTCTCCAATTGTTTAGCTCTACTCCTTGTAATTGGACCAGCTATATCAAGTGTAGCTTCATTTGGAGATGAGTGAATGCTAGGAATGTCTTCATTACATTGGGTGCGTCCAAAATGATTTGTAAGCCTATGGTACGTCTAGCGCAAACCATGCACCTATCTTGCACCGACATTAACACTGTCTCCAAACGGAAAGAAATGAGATTCCACATGACCCACCTCACCTAGGAGTTCCATCAGGTGCGTCCGAAACGATTTCCGAGCCTATGGTACGTTTGACGCAAACCGTGCACCTATCTTGCGTCAAGATTAGCACTATATACGAAAGGCCGAAACGAGCTTCCACTTGAGCCTCGTCACCTAGTAGTACCATCGACTGCGTCCAAAACGATTTATAAGCCTATGGTATAATGAAGACATTCCTAGCATTCACTCATCTCCAAATGAAGCTACACTTGATATAGCTGGTCCAATTACAAGGAGTAGAGCTAAACAATTGGAGAAGGAAATTCATTCTCAGGTGAACGCTAACCTTATGCTTAATAATCAGATTACATTGAATGAACCTATGCTTTTGAGTACTTGTTTCAATGTTCTTAGGAATGATGGAGTGCACGAACAAGCATGGGATGATGATGGATTCTGCCCGCCAAATATATGCATGGAACCTGGACGTGCATGAGAGAGGAAAGGTCATTCAGCTACCATGAATATCAGCCGTTGAAGTGCAAGCAAATAATTTGGGAGTTAGGAATGCATGCAACCAGCAACTGGGTTGCTGTCCACACACGCTCCAGCATGCACGCAGAGAATACCAACCAGCTAGGCGCCCTACTAGGCTTGGTTATTAATAAAAGTAGTGCTGCAACTTCCCACTACATGTTCTCAATTATTTTCCACCAAACTGAAACTCCACTAGTGCTATATATCCCTGTAATGGATGACGTGAACAGGAACTCATGATTGCAATTTCAGAAATACCAACTCTTGGAATTCTTGTTCCAGCGTGAGTCTTGAGAGGCTTGCAAACTTGTTCTTTCGATTCCTGAGGGAGTTGTAGAACGCCGAACTGCGGTTCACCCAGTTTGTGCCTTCACGTCTATACGGCGTGATTGCGTGGGCTGTTCGTCGGTACGTGGAAGGGTGATTGTCTCGGTAGTTCGTCGCGTGGACAGCCTCGCGGTGCATTGCCTCTTCACCAGGTCGCGCAACGACAATTTATCAAGTTCGCAGATCCTACGAGAAGATCGGGCCACAACAACTTGCTACACGTGCTGCATAGACGTGTGCACATCATCTGGTACCAGAGCCTCCGTTTACTCGTTAGGATTGTTCTTGTTTTTGGTAGGATAGAGTTTATATACCTACTGTCCACTAATAGCCAAAAAAAAGAAAACCTACAGCCCAAATTCATACGTGCTACTGATTTTGTAGTTTGCTTTATCGAGTTTTAATCCTTTAAGATTTGTCTAGTTGCTGAAATTTTCTTTTCCACATCGTTCTAGTTGTTATCATTGTTCTAATCATCAAATCGCTCACTGCATGTACCCACCCATCCCACCCTTGTTCTGATCGTCATTGCTTGCTGCATATATATAAATAAAAAAAAACCCACCCGTCCCACCCTTGTTTTCTACCCGCCACAAATTCCCCAACCGAGTTTCTTGTTTTTGTGCTGCGCCGTCCATCTTAGTTGATCCTTATGTGCCCCTTTAGTTGAAAGTTGTGCTGCGTTTCTCACAAAGGTTAAAAGAAAAGATGTATATGGGTCAAAAGAAGGACTAAAAAAACAACGAGTTCTTGTTCAAAAAAAAAAGGAAAGAAAAGAAATAAAAGAGAATTGTGTTCAGCACACCACAAAGGGGTTTGGGCAGCAACAAGTTTCGGTTGGTGCAATTGGTGTTCATCTATCCACTTCCTACATCTTGTTCCTTTCTTTGAGCATCTTTTCCTTTATATTCAGCAACTTAGACTTGAGTTCTTGGATTATTATTCGGTTTTGCATTACTACATTTCAGCGCATTCCATTTACATATTACCCCACCAAGCTCCACTTCAAAGCACCGTGAGCTGTTGCACCGTAGTCTCTTCACTCTTCCACTACAGATTGCAGCCCCGGTTCTTGCCCTTTCCAGGAAGAGAAAGAACTTGTTCAGCAAGTGGTGAGGGAGTGATTCCACATATATTCCACATATATATTGTCCTTTTTCCCCTCTACTAATATGGCAGGACGTGGAGATGGTGCCGCTGTTTCGGTGGAGGAATTCCAGGAGCTGCGTACACAAATGAATGATTTGATGCAACAACTACAAACTCTCCAATTGAACGTGCCTCATAGAGAACCACCACCAAATGAGGATGATGACAATGAGGATAACGAGGCACCACGTCATGCCGCTGGGTCATGGACATGGACGTGGTGGGTTTGGCCATGGTTTTGGTGGGTGCTCGGCGGCGTTCTAGTTGGAGGTAGAGATTATGATGGTGATGATGATATGTTGTCCGACATGGATGATCATCGACATGGTGGTGGACATCATGGTTATCGTGACCCGCATCGTCGTCGTGAAATGATGATGGTTTAAGAAACGTGAAAGTGTCTATTCCCCCTTTCAGCGGACAGGAGAATGCTGATGCTTATTTTGAATGGGAGACCAAGGTGGAACAAATATTTGATTTGTATGAATACTCTGCTGAAAAGAAGGCAAAGCTTGCAGCCATTGAGTTTAAAGGCTATGCCATAACTTGGTGGAATCAGGTCCGTACTGAATATCGAGAGAGTTGGGCATGTTAAGTATAACTTGGGAAGACATGAAGAGAGAAATGCGACGTCGTTTTGTTCCAGCATATTACTCTCGTGATCTACATTTGAAGCTGAAACGTCTTGTGCAAGGTACTCATACTGTTGATGAATATTTTCAAGAATTGGAAATGTGTGTACTTCGTACAGGGATAACTGAAGATGAGGAATCCACAATGGCTCGGTTTCTAGTTGGCCTCAATAAACCCATTGCTGATAAAGTGGATATGACAACCTACACATGTCTCACCGAGTTGGTTCATTTTGCAAAGAGGGCTGAAAGGCAAATTGCTACGTCTTACAAATACAATGCTTCATGGCGTCATTCCCAACAGCAAGGGGATGTCACGCCTCAATTCCAACAGCAAGGAGCTGCAACGCCCAAATCTTCATCTCGTGGAGCAAATAGATATCTTCCAACTTCTTCCAAACAATTGGATGTGAAAGGTAAAGCTGTGAGTTCAAGTCAGCCCACTTCTTCTACTGCAGACACCCAACGCAAGACAAGCAAGATTGAGTGTTTTAAGTGTGGTGGTCATGGGCATAAACAAGCTGAATGTCCCAATTGTCGTACTATTATTGCACTTGCTGATGGTTCTTATGATTCCCAAAGTGAAGAGGAGGACGAGTTTAACAATGTATTTGTAGATCTTAATCTTGACACTTGTGAGTATTCAGCAGAGGATGGTACATTTGAGCTAGGTCTAAATTGTTTAGCCATTCAACCTATTCCAACTTTTGCTCACAATGACCTATTACAAGATGTTGTTTCTCCATCTTTCGACGAGATTACTAGTGATGATTTTGATGAGTTGCTTGCTGATTTTCCTGATTTGACGCGTTCTATAATGAACACACCATCTCCTTCTTTGGTGGTGAGGCGAGTTCTTTCCACTCAATTTGTTGCTGCTGAACAAGGACAACGCCATAATTTGTTTCAATCTAGATGCAAAGTGAAAGGACAAGTGTGCCGTTTTATCATAGATGGTGGGAGCTGCAATAATATTATTAGTGCTTTGCTTGTTAAGAAGCTTGGCTTGCAGCCACGCCGCCATCCACATCCATACCATATGCAATGGTTGAATAATTCTGGGACAGTTAAGGTTTCAGCCATGATTCGTTTGTCATTTTCCATTGGTGATTATCATGGAGAGGTGGATTGTGATATTGTCCCCATGCAAGCATGCCATTTGCTGCTTGGTCGGCCCTGGCAATTTGATGTGGACTCGGTGCATTTTGGATGGTCTAACAAACACACTTTCATTCACAATGACAAGAAGGTGGTTCTTATTCCATTATCTCCAGAGGAGATACATGCTTCAGATATGGCTCATAAAGAAAGAGAATCTGACAAAAGAAAATTGAGTGAGATCCCCAACACAAGTAAGGGAGAGAGTTCTAACCCATCCAGCCACATAAAGACTCATGCCAATCCTAAACAGCCACGCCACACTGAGTGTCTCTTTTGTGAGCAAGAGTGATATGAGAGAAGTGAGAAACACCACAACCCCATTCTTTGTGCTCTTGCACAAGGAGGTCCTACTTTCAACTAACGATTTACCTTCATCGCTGCCTAGTGTTGTTCTTGATCTCTTACAGGACTTCGAAGATGTTTTTCCTGATGAGATACCAGCTGGACTTCCTCCACTCCGTGGAATTGAGCATCAAATTGATTTGGTACCAGGTGCTTCTCTTCCAAATCGTCCAGCCTACCGCACCAATCCCACAGAGACAAAGGAAATTCAGCGACAGGTAAAAGAGCTTTTGGACAAAGGGTATGTTCGTGAATCCTTATCACCATGTGCTGTTCCCGTTTTTTTAGTTCCAAAGAAAGATGGCTCTTGGCGCATGTGTGTTGATTGTCGTGCTATCAATGCTATAACTGTTCGATATCGCCATCCCATTCCAAGGCTTGATGACATGTTAGATGAATTGAGTGGTTCAACATCATTTTCACCAAGATTGATTTACGTAGTGGCTATCATCAAATCCGCATGAAACTTGGTGATGAATGGAAAACAGCATTTAAAACTAAAATTGGTCTCTATGAATGGCTTGTGATGCCATTTGGCTTGACAAATGCTCCTTCAACTTTTATGCGCTTTGATGAACCATGTTTTACGAGCTTTCATTGGCAAGTTTGTAGTTGTTTATTTTGATGATATTCTGATCTATAGCAAATCATTTGATGAACATCTTGATCATATCCGTCAAGTACTTGCTGTTTTGAGGAAGAGAAATTGTATGGCAACATTGCTAAATGCACCTTTTGCACAGACCGTGTTGTTTTTTCTTGGCTTTGTTGTTTCTGCAGATGGTATTCAGGTTGATGAAGAAAAGGTTAAAGCAATACAGGATTGGCCTACACCTACAAATGTGAGCCAAATTCAAAGCTTTCATGGTCTTGCAAGTTTCTATAGGCGTTTTGTCAAAATTTCAGCACCCTCGCTGCACCCCTCAACAATCTCACAAAGAAGGATGTTCCATTCAAGTGGGGCCATGAACAAGACCAAGCATTTCACATGAGCTGAAAACACAGCTTTGTGAAGCACCGCTGCTACAACTTCCTGATTTTGGTAAGACATTTGAGATCGAATGTGATGCAAGTGGTATTGGCATAGGAGGTGTACTGCTGCAAGAAGGTAAACCTGTTGCCTACTTTTCTGAAAAGCTAAATGGTCCACATCTGAATTATTCTGTCTATGATAAAGAGCTTTATGCCTTAGTTCGTGTTTTGGAAGTTTGGCACCATTACTTGTTACCTAAAGAATTTGTAATTCATTCTGATCACGAAGCATTGAAATATCTTAAAAGCCAAGGCAAGCTGAACCGTCGACATGCTAAATGGATTGAGTTCATTGAAACGTTTCCCTATGTTGTCAAACATAAGCGTGGTAAAGATAACATTGTTGCCGATGCCTTGTCTAGAAGATGTGCATTGATTACACAACTAGATACAAAAGTGCTTGGTTTGGAATCCATTAAAACACTTTATGCTGTTGATGCTGATTTTAACGAACCTTTCTCTCGTTGCATTGATGGAAAAGGTTGGGATAAATATTATGTGCATGATGGCTTCTTGTTTCGGACTAACAAAATATGCATTCCAGCTTGTTCGATTCGTCAAGTTCTTTTGCAGGAAGCACATGCAGGTGGACTGGCTGGTCATTTTGGTGTCAAAAAGACATTGGACATGCTCTCTGATCATTTCTTTTGGCCACATATGCGACGTGATGTCCAGCGGCACGTTGGGTGCTGCATCGTTTGCTTGAAAGCTAAGTCCCGCCTCAATCCCCATGGTTTATATACTCCATTACCTATTCCACATGTACCTTGGGAAGATATATCTATGGACTTTGTTCTGGGGTTACCTCGGTCTCAGAGGGGGAGGGATTCTATTTATGTTGTTGTAGATCGCTTTTCTAAAATGGCACATTTTATCCCATGTCATAAGAGCGATGATGCTTCACACATTGCTGATTTGTTTTTTAGGGAGATCGTTCGTTTACATGGAGTTCCAAAGACTATTGTTTCAGACCGGGATACAAAATTTCTCAGCTACTTTTGGAAGACATTGTGGGCTAAGCTTGGCACAAAGTTGTTATTTTCAACCACTTGTCATCCACAAACAGATGGGCAAACAGAAGTTGTCAACCGTACCTTGTCAACCATGTTGCGTGCTGTGTTGAAAAAGAATTTGAAGCTCTGGGAAGACTGTCTTCCACATGTTGAATTTGCTTATAACAGGGCAGTCCATTCTACAACAAACTCTTGTCCATTTGAAATTGTTTATGGGTTTAAACCGCATACTCCCATGGATCTTTTGCCTTTACCATTACAGGAACAAGTTAACTTGGATGCTACAAAAAGATCAGACTTTATCAAGCGGTTACATGTGGAGACAAGAAAGAATATTGAGAAGAAATCAGCACAATATGCAAAAGCAAGCAAACAAAGGTAAGAAGAAGGTTACATTCCAGCCAGGAGATCTTGTATGGTTGCATCTACGCAAGGATCGCTTTCCCCAACAGCGTAAGAGTAAGTTATCCCTAGGGGTGATGGTCCGTTCAAGGTTCTCCAACGGATAAATGATAATGCTTACAAACTTGAGCTGCCACCTGAATATTCCAATGTGAGTACCACATTCAATGTCAAAGACTTGCTTCCATTTCCTGGTGAGCCTGAGTCGAGGACGACTCCTTCCCAAGAGGGGGAGGCTAATGAAGACATTCCTAGCATTCACTCATCTCCAAATGAAGCTACACTTGATATAGCTGGTCCAATTACAAGGAGTAGAGCTAAACAATTGGAGAAGGAAATTCATTCTCAGGTGAGCGCTAACCTTATGTTTTAATAATCAGATTACATTGAATGAACCTATGCTTTTGAGTACTTGTTTCAATGTTCTTAGGAATGATGGAGTGCACGAACAAGCATGGGATGATGATGGATTCTGCCTCTGGACATATATGCATGGAACCTAGGTGTGCATGAGAGAAAAAAGGTCATTCATCACCTTGAATATCAATGCAACCAGAAGTGCAAGCAAATAATTTGGGAGTTAGGAATGCATGCATCACCAGGACAGAATACAAGGTTAGACGGTGTTCTATATGTGGATGGAAGCGTCTTCAAGTCTACTTTCCAGCCCATCAAACGGCTCATTATTTGGACTTCCCAATAAAGCGCCCTACTTTTAGTAACTTGGTTATTAATAAAAGAAAGACGTGCTGCAACTTCCCAATCATGTTCTCAATTATTTTCCACCAAAAGCTGAAACTCCACTAGTGCTATATATCCCTGTAATGGACAATGAAAGGGGAGATCGTGATTGCAAATTCAGAATACCAACTCTTGGAATTCTTGTTTAGCGTGAGTCTTGAGAGGCTTGCAAACTTGTTCTTTCGATTCCTGAGGGGAGTTGTAGAACGCCGAACTGCGGTTCACCCAGTTTGTGCCTTCACGTCTATAGGGCGTGATTAAGTGGGCTGTTTTAAATCGATGCGTGGAAGGGTGATTGTCTCGGTAGTTAAATCGGCGTGGACAGCCTCGCGGTGCATTGCCTCTTCACCAGGTCGGCATAGCGACAATTTATCAAGTTCGCGGATCCTCTGAGAAGATCGGGCCACAACAACTTGCTACACGCGTTGCATAGGCGTGTGCACATCACAATGGAACCCCTAGGTGACGTGGGTCATGTAGAATCTCACTTCATTCCGTTTGGAGACAGTGTTAGTGTCGGTGCAAGATAGGTGCATGGTTTGTGCTAGATGGACCATAGGCTTACAAATCATTTTGGACGCACCCGATGGAACCCCTAGGTGACGTGGGTCATGTGGAATCTCACTTCATTCCGTTTGGAGACAGTGTTAGTGTCGGTGCAAGATAGGTGCATGGTTTGTGCTAGATGGACCATAGGCTTACAAATCATTTTGGACGCACCCGATGGAACCCCTAGGTCACGTGGGTTATGTGGAACCGTGCTTCTTTTCGTTTCGAGACAGTGTTGGTGTCGGTGCAAGATAGGTGGATGGTTTCCGCTAGACGTACCATAGGCTTATAAATCGTTTTGGACGCAGTCGATGGTACCACTAGGTGACGAGGCTCAAGTGGAAGCTCGTTTCGGCCTTTCGGATATGGTGCTAATCTTGACACAAGATAGGTGCACGGTTTGCGTCAAACGTACCATTGGATCAGAAATCATTTTGGGCGCATTTGATGGAACTCCTAGGTGACGTGGGTCATGTGGAATCTCACTTCATTCCGTTTGGAGAGGTGTTAGTGTCGGTGCAAGATAGGTGCATGGTTTGCGCTAGATGTACCATAGGCTTACAAATCTTTTTGGGCGCAACCCGATGGAACCCCTAGGTGGCGTGGGTCATGTTGAATCTCGCTTCTTTCCGTTTGGAGACAGTGTTGGTGTCGGTGCAAGATAGGTGCATGGTTTGCGCTAGACGTACCTTAGGCTTATCAATCGTTTTGGGCGCTTTCGATGGTACCACTAGGTGACGAGGCTCAAGTGGAAGCTCGTTTGACCTTTTGGATATAGTGCTAATCTTGAAGCAAGATAGGTGCACGGTTTTGCGCTCTAGACGTACCATAGGCTTATAAATTGTTTTGGGCGCTTTTCGATGGTACCACTAGGTGATGAGGTCAAGTGGAATCTCGTTTTCATTCCTTTTGGATATAGTGCTAATCTTGGCGCAAGATAGGTGCATGGTTTGTCTCAAGCGTACCATAGACTCGAAATCGTTTTGGGCCTTTTGATGGAACTCCTAGGTGATCTGGGTCATGTGGAATCTCACTTCTTTCCGTTTGGAGACAGTCTTAATGTCGGTGCAAGATAGGTGCATGGTTTTGCGCTAGGCGTACCATAGGCTCATAAATCATTTTGGGCCGCGATCGATGGTACCACTAGGTGACGAGGCTCAAGTGGAAGCTTCGTTTGACCTTTTCGGATATGGTGCTAATCTTGACACAAGATAGGTGCATGGTTTTGCGTCAAAGCGTACCATTGGATCAGAAATCATTTTGGGCGCACCCGATGGAACTCCTAGGTGAGGTGGGTCATGTGGAATCTCACTTCATTCCATTTGGAGAAAGTGTTAGTGTCGGTGCAAGATAGGTGCATGGTTTTGCGCTAAATGTACCACCATAGGCTTACAAATCATTTTGGGCCTTTTGATGGAACCCCTAGGTGGCGTGGGTCATGTTGAATCTCGCTTCTTTCCGTTTGGAGAGCAGTGTTGGTGTCGGTGCAAGAAGATAGGTGCATGGTTTTGCGCTAGGCGTACCATAGGCTTATAAATCATTTTGGGCGCGATCGATGGTACTACTAGGTGACGAGGCTCAAGTGGAAGCTCGTTTTGGCCTTTTGGGATATAGTGCTAATCTTGGCACAAGATAGGTGCATGGTTTGCGTCAAACGTACCATAGGCTCGGAAATCATTTTGGGCCTTTTGATGGAACTCCTAGGTGAGGTGGGTCATGTGGAATCTCATTTCTTTCCGTTTGGAGACAGTGTTAATGTCGGTGCAAGATAGGTGCATGGTTTGCGCTAGATGTACCATAGGCTCATAAATCGTTTTGGGCCTTTTCGATGGTACCACTAGGTGACGAGGCTCAAGTGGAAGCTCGTTTCTTTCCTTTGGATATGGTGCTTGGTCTTGACACAAGATAGGTGCATGGTTTGCGCAAGCGTACCATTGGATCATAAATCATTTTGGGCGCACCGATGGAACTCCTAGGTGACGTGGGTCATGTGAATCTCACTTCATTCCGTTTGGAGATAGTGTTGGTGTCGATGCAAGATAGGTGCATGGTTTTGCGTCATACGTACCATTGGATTACAAATCATTTTGGGCCTTTTCCGATGGAACTCCTAGGTGACGTGGGTCATGTGGAATCTCACTTCATTCCGTTTGGAGACAGTGTTAGTGTCGGTGCAAGATAGGTGCATGGTTTGCGCTAGATGTACCATAGGCTTACAAATCGTTTTGGCGCTTTTGATGGAACCCCTAGGTGGCGTGGGTCATGTGGAATCTCGCTTCTTTCCGTTTGGAGACAGTGTTGGTGTCGGTGCAAGATAGGTGCATGGTTTTGCGCGCTAGATGTACCATAGGCTTATCAATCGTTTTGGGCGCACTTCGATGGAACCACTAGGTGACGTGGGTCAAGTGGAAAATCATTTCTTTCTTTTGGATATAGTGCTAATCTTGAAGCAAGATAGGTGCATGGTTTTGCGCTAGGCGTACCATAGGCTTATAAATCATTTGGGCCTTTTCGATGGTACCACTAGGTGATGAGGGTCAAGTGGAAGCTCGTTTCGACCTTTGGATATGGTGCTAATCTTGGCGCAAGATAGGTGCACGGTTTGTGTCAAAGTACCATAGACTCACAAATCATTTTGGGCCTTTTGATGGAACTCCTAGGTGATCTAGGTCATGTGGAATCTCACTTCTTTCCGTTTGGAGACAGTGTTAATGTCGGTGCAAGATAGGTGCATGGTTTGCGCTAGTCGTACCATAGGCTCATAAATCGTTTTGGGCCTGATCGATGGTACCCACTAGGTGACAAGGCTCAAGTGGAAGCTCGTTTGACCTTTTTGGATATGGTGCTAATCTTGACACAAGATAGGTGCATGGTTTTGCGTCAAACGTACCATTGGATCAGAAATCATTTTGGGCCTTTTGATGGAACTCCTAGGTGACGTGGGTCATGTGGAATCTCACTCCATTCCATTTGGAGACAGTGTTAGTGTCGGTGCAAGATAGGTGCATGGTTTGCGCTAGATGTACCATAGGCTTACAAATCATTTTGGGCCACCCGATGGAACCCCTAGGTCATGTGGGTCATGTGGAATCTCGCTTCTTTCCGTTTGGAGATAGTGTTGGTGTCGGTGCAAGATAGGTGCATGGTTTTGCGCTAGGCGTATCCATAGGCTTATAAATCATTTTGGGCGCTTTCGATGGTACCACTAGGTGACGAGGCTCAAGTGGAAGCTCGTTTGACCTTTTCGGATATGGTGCTAATCTTGACACAAGATAGGTGCAGTTTTGCGTCAAGCGTACCATTGGATCAGAAATCATTTTGGGCGCACCGATGGAACTCCTAGGTGACGTGGGTCATGTGGAATCTCACTTCATTCCGTTTGGAGACAGTGTTAGTGTCGGTGCAAGATAGGTGCATGGTTTTGCGCTAGATGTACCATAGGCTTACAAATCATTTTGGGCGCACCGATGGAACCCCTAGGTGGCGTGGGTCATGTGGAATCTCGCTTCTTTCCGTTTTTGAGACAGTGTTGGTGTCGGTGCAAGATAGGTGGATGGTTTGCGCTAGGCGTACCATAGGCTTATAAATCATTTTGGGCCTTGATCGATGGTACCACTAGGTGACGAGGCTCAAGTGGAAGCTCGTTTGACCTTTTGGAGATATGGTGCTAATCTTGACACAAGATAGGTGCACGGTTTTGCGTCAAGCGTACCATTGGATCAGAAATCATTTTGGACGCATCCGATGGAACTCCTAGGTGACGTGGGTCATGTGGAATCTCACTTCATTCCGTTTGGAGACAGTGTTAGTGTCGGTGCAAGATAGGTGCATGGTTTGCGCTAGATGTACCATAGGCTTACAAATTGTTTTTGGGGCCTTTTGATGGAACCCCTAGGTGACGTGGGTCATGTGGAATCTCGCTTCTTTCCGTTTGGAGACAGTGTTGGTGTGTCGGTGCAAAGATAGGTGCATGGTTTGCGCTAGAGCGTACCATAGGCTTATCAATCGTTTTTGGGCCTTTTCGATGGTACCACTAGGTGATGAGGGTCAAGTGGAAAATCATTTGACCTTTTGGATATAGTGCTAATCTTGAAGCAAGATAGGTGCATGTTTTTGCGCTAGGCGTACCATAGGCTTATAAATCATTTTGGGCCTTTTCGATGGTACCACTAGGTGATGAGGGTCAAGTGGAATCTCGTTTCATTCCTTTTGGATATGGTGTTAATCTTGGCGCAAGATAGGTGCATGGTTTGTGTCAAGCGTACCATAGACTTACAAATCATTTTGGGCCTTTTGATGGAACTCCCTAGGTGATCGTGGGTCATGTGGAATCTCACTTCTTTCCGTTTGGAGACAGTGTTAATGTCGGTGCAAGATAGGTGCATGGTTTTGCGCTAGGCGTACCATAGGCTCATAAATCGTTTTGGGCCTTTTCGATGGTACCACTAGGTGACAAGGCTCAAGTGGAAGCTCGTTTGGCCTTTTTGATATGGTGCTAATCTTGACACAAGATAGGTGCATGGTTTTGCGTCAAGCGTACCATTGGATCAGAAATCATTTTGGGCCTTTTTCGATGGAACTCCTAGGTGACGCGTGGGTCATGTGGAATCTCACTTCATTCCATTTGGAGCGGTGTTAGTGTCGGTTGCAAGATAGGTGCATGGTTTTGCGCTAGATGTACCATAGGCTTACAAATCATTTTGGGCGCACCGATGGAACCCCTAGGTGACGTGGGTCATGTGGAATCTCGCTTCTTTCCGTTTGGAGACAGTGTTGGTGTCGGTGCAAGATAGGTGCATGGTTTGCGCTAGGCGTACCATAGGCTTATAAATCATTTTGGGCCTTTCGATGGTACCACTAGGTGACGAGGCTCAAGTGGAAGCTTCGTTTGACCTTTTCGGATATGGTGCTAATCTTGACACAAGATAGGTGCATGGTTTACGTCAAACGTACCATTGGATCAGAAATCATTTTGGACGCACCCGATGGAACTCCTAGGTGAGGTGGGTCATGTGGAATCTCACTTCATTCCGTTTGGAGACAGTGTTGAGTGTCGGTGCAAGATAGGTGCATGGTTTTAGCTAGATAGATGTACCATAGGCTTACAAATCATTTTGGGCGCTTTTGATGGAACCCCTAGGTGACGTGGGTCATGTGGAATCTCGCTTCTTTCCGTTTGGAGACAGTGTTGGTGTCGGTGCAAGATAGGTGCATGGTTTGCGCTAGACGTACCATAGGCTTATAAATCATTTTGGGCCTTGATCGATGGTACCCACTAGGTGACGAGGCTCAAGTGGAAGCTCGTTTCGACCTTTCGGATATGGTGCTAATCTTGACACAAGATAGGTGCATGGTTTGCGTCAAACGTACCATTGGATCAGAAATCATTTTGGACGCACCCGATGGAACTCCTAGGTGAGTGGGTCATGTGGAATCTCACTTCATTCCGTTTGGAGACAGTGTTAGTGTCGGTGCAAGATAGGTGCATGGTTTTGCGCTAGATGTACCATAGGCTTACAAATCATTTGGGCCTTTTGATGGAACCCCTAGGTGGCGTGGGTCATGTTGAATCTCGCTTCTTTCCGTTTGGAGACAGTGTTGGTGTCGGTGCAAGATAGGTGCATGGTTTTGCGCTAGGCGTACCATAGGCTTATAAATCGTTTTGGGCCGCGATCGATGGTACTACTAGGTGACGAGGCTCAAGTGGAAGCTCGTTTGACCTTTTGGATATAGTGCTAATCTTGATGCAAGATAGGTGCACGGTTTTGCGTCAAAGCGTACCATAGGCTCGAAATCATTTTGGGCGCACCTGATGGAACTCCTAGGTGAGGTGGGTCATGTGGAATCTCATTTCTTTCCGTTTGGAGACATTGTTAATGTCGGTGCAAGATAGGTGCATGGTTTTGCGCTAGATGTACCATAGGCTCATAAATCGTTTTGGGCGCTTTCGATGGTACCACTAGGTGACGAGGCTCAAGTGGAAGCTCGTTTGACCTTTGGGATATGGTGCTAATCTTGACACAAGATAGGTGCAGGTGCAGTTTTGCGTCAAACGTACCATTGGATCAGAAATCATTTTGGGCCTTTTGATGGAACTCCTAGGTGACGTGGGTCATGTGGAATCTCACTTCATTCCGTTTGGAGATAGGTGTTAGTGTCGGTGCAAGATAGGTGCATGGTTTTGCGCTAGATGTACCATAGGCTTACAAATCATTTTGGGCCTTTTGATGGAACCCCTAGGTGACGTGGGTCATGTGGAATCTCTTCTTTCCGTTTGGAGACAGTGTTGGTGTCGGTGCAAGATAGGTGCATGGTTTTGCGCTAGATGTACCATAGGCTTATAAATCGTTTTGGGCCTTGATCGATGGTACCACTAGGTGACGAGGCTCAAGTGGAAGCTCGTTTGACCCTTTGGGATATGGTGCTAATCTTGACACAAGATAGGTGCATGGTTTGCGTCAAGCGTACCATTGGATCAAATCATAAATCATTTTGGGCGCTTCCGATGGAACTCCTAGGTGACGTGGGTCATGTGGAATCTCACTTCATTCCGTTTGGAGACAGTGTTAGTGTCGGTGCAAGATAGGTGCATGGTTTTGCGCTAGATGTACCATAGGCTTACAAATCGTTTTGGGCGCACCATGGAACCCCTAGGTGACGTGGGTCATGTGGAATCTCACTTCTTTCCGTTTGGAGACAGTGTTGGTGTCGGTGCAAGATAGGTGCATGGTTTTGCGCTAGATGTACCATAGGCTTATAAATCATTTTGGGCCTTTTCGATGGTACCACTAGGTGACGAGGGTCAAGTGGAATCTCGTTTCTTTCCTTTGGAGAGATGTAGTGCTAATCTTGAAGCAAGATAGGTGCATGGTTTTGCGCTAGAGCGTACCATAGGCTTATAAATCATTTTGGGCCTTTTCGATGGTACTCCTAGGTGATGAGGGTCAAGTGGAATCTCATTTCATTCTTTTTGGGATATAGTGCTAATCTTGGCGCAAGATAGGTGCATGGTTTTGCGTCAAGATGTACCATAGGCTTAAAATCATTTTGGGCGCACCCGATGGAACTCCTAGGTGATCTGGGTCATGTGGAATCTCACTTCTTTCCGTTTGGAGCAGTGTTGGTGTCGGTGCAAGATAGGTGCATGGTTTTGCTAGGCGTACCATAGGCTCATAAATCGTTTTGGGCCTTTTCGATGGTACCACTAGGTGACGAGGCTCAAGTGGAAGCTTCGTTTGGCCTTTTTGGATATAGGTGCTAATCTTGACACAAGATAGGTGCATGGTTTTGCGTCAAACGTACCATTGGATCAGAAATCATTTTGGGCGCTTTTGATGGAACTCCTAGGTGAGCGTGGGTCATGTGGAATCTCACTTCATTCCGTTTGGAGACAGTGTTAGTGTCGATGCAAGATAGGTGCATGGTTTTGCTAGATGTACCATAGGCTTACAAATCATTTTGGGCGCACCCGATGGAACCCCTAGGTGGCGTGGGTCATGTGGAATCTCGCTTCTTTCCGTTTGGAGAGCAGTGTTGGTGTCGGTGCAAGATAGGTGCATGGTGGTTTTGCGCTAGGCGTACCATAGGCTTATAAATCATTTTGGGCCGATCGATGGTACCACTAGGTGACGAGGCTCAAGTGGAAGCTCGTTTGACCTTTTCGGATATGGTGCTAATCTTGACACAAGATAGGTGCATGGTTTTGCGTCAAACGTACCATTGGATCAAAATCATTTTGGGCGCTTTTCGATGGAACTCCTAGGTGACGTGGGTCATGTGGAATCTCACTTCATTCCGTTTGGAGACAGTGTTAGTGTCGGTGCAAGATAGGTGCATGGTTTTGCGCTAGATGTACCATAGGCTTACAAATCATTTTGGGCCTTTTGATGGAACCCCTAGGTGACGTGGGTCATGTGGAATCTCACTTCTTTCCGTTTGGAGACAGTGTTGGTGTCGGTGCAAGATAGGTGCATGGTTTTGCGCTAGGCGTACCATAGGCTTATAAATCATTTTGGGCCTTGATCGATGGTACCACTAGGTGACGAGGCTCAAGTGGAAGCTCGTTTGACCTTTTGGATATGGTGCTAATCTTGACACAAGATAGGTGCATGGTTTTGCGTCAAACGTACCATTGGATCTTAAAATCATTTTGGGCGCTTTTGATGGAACTCCTAGGTGAGCGTGGGTCATGTGGAATCTCACTTCATTCCGTTTGGAGACAGTGTTAGTGTCGGTGCAAGATAGGTGCATGGTTTTGCGCTAGATGTACCATAGGCTTACAAATCATTTTGGGCGCTTTTGATGGAACCCCTAGGTGGCGTGGGTCATGTGGAATCTCGCTTCTTTCCGTTTGGAGACAGTGTTGGTGTCGGGTGCAAGATAGGTGCATGGTTTTGCGCTAGGCGTACCATAGGCTTATAAATCGTTTTGGGCCTTGATCGATGGTACCACTAGGTGACGAGGGCTCAAGTGGAAGCTCGTTTGACCTTTTGGGATATGGTGCTAATCTTGACACAAGATATAGGTGCAGTTTTGCGTCAAGCGTACCATTGGATCAAAATCATTTTGGGCCTTTTGATGGAACTCCTAGGTGAGCGTGGGTCATGTGGAATCTCACTTCATTCCGTTTGGAGACAGTGTTAGTGTCGGTGCAAGATAGGTGCATGGTTTTGCGCTAGATGTACCATAGGCTTACAAATCATTTTGGGCCTTTTCCGATGGAACCCCTAGGTGGCGTGGGTCATGTGGAATCTCGCTTCTTTCCGTTTGGAGACAGTGTTGGTGTCGGTGCAAGATAGGTGCATGGTTTTGCGCTAGGCGTACCATAGGCTTATAAATCGTTTTGGGCCTTTTCGATGGTACCACTAGGTGAGCGAGGCTCAAGTGGAAGCTCGTTTTGGCCTTTTCGGATATGGTGCTAATCTTGACACAAGATAGGTGCATGGTTTTGCGTCTAGCGTACCATTGGGCTTATAAATCATTTTGGGCGCTTTTGATGGAACTCCTAGGTGATGTGGGTCATGTGGAATCTCACTTCATTCCGTTTGGAGACAGTGTTGGTGTCTTGGTGCAAGATAGGTGCATGGTTTGCGCGCTAGATGTACCATAGGCTTACAAATCATTTTGGGCCTTTTGATGGAACTCCTAGGTGAGCGTGGGTCATGTGGAATCTCACTTCTTTCCGTTTGGAGACAGTGTTGGTGTCGGTGCAAGATAGGTGCATGGTTTTGCGCTAGAAGCGTACCATAGGCTCATAAATCGTTTTGGGCCTTTCGATGGTACCACTAGGTGACGAGGGCTCAAGTGGAAGCTCGTTTCGGCCTTTGGATATGGTGCTAATCTTGACACAAGATAGGTGCAGGTTTGCGTCAAGCGTACCATTGGATCAGAAAATCATTTTGGGCCTTTTGATGGAACTCCTAGGTGACGTGGGTCATGTGGAATCTCACTTCATTCCGTTTGGAGACAGTGTTAGTGTCGGTGCAAGATAGGTGCATGGTTTTGCGCTAGATGTACCATAGGCTTACAAATCATTTTGGGCGCACCGATGGAACCCCTAGGTGACGTGGGTCATGTGGAATCTCGCTTCTTTCCGTTTGGAGCAGTGTTTGGTGTCGGTGCAAGATAGGTGCATGGTTTTGCGCTAGAAGCGTACCATAGGCTTATAAATCATTTTGGGCCTTGATCGATGGTACCACTAGGTGACGAGGCTCAAGTGGAAGCTCGTTTGACCTTTTGGATATGGTGCTAATCTTGACACAAGATAGGTGCATGGTTTGCGTCAAGCGTACCATTGGATCATAAATCATTTTGGGCCTTTTGATGGAACTCCTAGGTGAGCGTGGGTCATGTGGAATCTCACTTCTTCCGTTTGGAGATAGTGTTAGTGTCGGTGCAAGATAGGTGCATGGTTTTGCGCTAGATGTACCATAGGCTTACAAATCATTTTGGGCCTTTTGATGGAACCCCTAGGTGACGTGGGTCATGTGGAATCTCACTTCTTTCCGTTTGGAGAGCAGTGTTGGTGTCGGTGCAAGATAGGTGCATGGTTTTGCGCTAGGCGTACCATAGGCTTATAAATCATTTTGGGCCGCGATCGATGGTACCACTAGGTGACGAGGCTCAAGTGGAAGCTCGTTTGGCCTTTTCGGATATGGTGCTAATCTTGACACAAGATAGGGTGCACGGTTTTGCGTCAAAGCGTACCATTGGATCAGAAATCATTTTGGGCGCTTTTGATGGAACTCCTAGGTGAGGTGGGTCATGTGGAATCTCACTTCATTCCGTTTGGAGCAGTGTTAGTGTCGGTGCAAGATAGGTGCATGGTTTTGCGCTAGATGTACCATAGGCTTACAAATCAAATTTTGGGCGCTTTTGATGGAACCCCTAGGTGACGTGGGTCATGTGGAATCTCGCTTCTTTCCGTTTGGAGACAGTGTTGGTGTCGGTGCAAGATAGGTGCATGGTTTTGCGCTAGGCGTACCATAGGCTTATAAATCGTTTTGGGCCTTGATCGATGGTACCACTAGGTGACGAGGCTCAAGTGGAAGCTTCGTTTGACCTTTTCGGATATGGTGCTAATCTTGACACAAGATAGGTGCACAGTTTTGCGTCAAAGCGTACCATTGGATCAGAAATCATTTTGGGCCTTTTGATGGAACTCCTAGGTGAGGTGGGTCATGTGGAATCTCACTTCATTCCGTTTGGAGCAGTGTTAGTGTCGGTGCAAGATAGGTGCATGGTTTTGCGCTAGATGTACCATAGGCTTACAAATCATTTTGGACGCACCCGATGGAACCCCTAGGTGACGTGGGTCATGTGGAATCTCGCTTCTTTCCGTTTGGAGACAGTGTTGGTGTCGGTGCAAGATAGGTGCATGGTTTTGCGCTAGGCGTACCATAGGCTCATAAATCATTTTGGGCGCGATCGATGGTACCACTAGGTGACGAGGCTCAAGTGGAAGCTCGTTTGACCCTTTTGGATATGGTGCTAATCTTGACACAAGATAGGTGCATGGTTTTGCGTCAAGCGTACCATTGGATCAAAAATCATTTTGGGCCTTTTGCACCGATGGAACTCCTAGGTGACGTGGGTCATGTGGAATCTCACTTCATTCCGTTTGGAGAGCGTGTTAGTGTTGATTGCAAGATAGGTGCATGGTTTTGCGCTAGATGTACCATAGGCTTACAAATCATTTTGGGCCGCACCGATGGAACCCCTAGGTGACGTGGGTCATGTGGAATCTCGCTTCTTTCCGTTTGGAGAGTGGTGTTAATGTCGGTGCAAGATAGGTGCATGGTTTTGCGCTAGGCGTACCATAGGCTTATAAATCATTTTGGGCGCTTTTCGATGGTACCACTAGGTGGTGAGCGAGGCTCAAGTGGAAGCTCGTTTGACCTTTTTGGATATAGTGCTAATCTTGACACAAGATAGGTGCATTTGCGTTTTGCGTCAAACGTACCATAAATCATAAATCATTTTGGGCGCACCGATGGAACTCCTAGGTGAGGTGGGTCATGTGGAATCTCACTTCATTCCGTTTGGAGACAGTGTTAGTGTCGGTGCAAGAAGATAGGTGCATGGTTTTGCGCTAGATGTACCATAGGCTTACAAATCATTTTGGGCCTTTTGATGGAACCCCTAGGTGACGTGGGTCATGTGGAATCTCACTTCTTTCCGTTTGGAGACAGTGTTGGTGTCGGTGCAAGATAGGTGCATGGTTTTGCGCTAGGCGTACCATAGGCTTATAAATCATTTTGGGCCTTTTCGATGGTACCACTAGGTGACGAGGCTCAAGTGGAATCTCGTTTCTTTCCTTTTGGATATGGTGCTAATCTTGACACAAGATAGGTGCATGGTTTTGCGTCAAAGCGTACCATTGGATCAGAAATCATTTTGGGCCTTGATCGATGGAACTCCTAGGTGACGTGGGTCATGTGGAATCTCACTTCATTCCGTTTGGAGGCAGTGTTAGTGTTGGTGCAAGATAGGTGCATGGTTTTGCGCTAGATGTACCATAGGCTTACAAATCATTTTGGGCCTTTTGATGGAACCCCTAGGTGAGCGTGGGTCATGTGGAATCTCATTTCTTTCCGTTTGGAGACAGTGTTGGTGTCGGTGCAAGATAGGTGCATGGTTTTGCGCTAGGCGTACCATAGGCTTATAAATCGTTTTGGGCCTTGATCGATGGTACCACTAGGTGGCGAGGCTCAAGTGGAAGCTTCGTTTGACCTTTTGGATATGGTGCTAATCTTGACACAAGATAGGTGCATGGTTTTAAATCAAACGTACCATTGGATCAGAAATCATTTTGGGCCTTTTGATGGAACTCCTAGGTGAGCGTGGGTCATGTGGAATCTCACTTTCATTCCGTTTGGAGACAGTGTTAGTGTCGGTGCAAGATAGGTGCATGGTTTTGCGCTAGATGTACCATAGGCTTACAAATCATTTTGGGCCTTTTCGATGGAACCCCTAGGTGACGTGGGTCATGTGGAATCTCGCTTCTTTCCGTTTGGAGATGTGTTGGTGTCGGTGCAAGATAGGTGCATGGTTTTGCGCTAGAACGTACCATAGGCTTATAAATCATTTTGGGCCTTTTCGATGGTACCACTAGGTGACGAGGCTCAAGTGGAAGCTCGTTTGGCCTTTTTCTTTCCGTTTGATATAGTGCTAATCTTGACACAAGATAGGTGCATGGTTTGCGCAAGCGTACCATAGGCTCATAAATCATTTTGGGCCTTTTCGATGGAACTCCTAGGTGAGCGTGGGTCATGTGGAATCTCACTTCATTCCGTTTGGAGACAGTGTTAATGTCGGTTGCAAGATAGGTGCATGGTTTTGCGCTAGATGTACCATAGGCTTACAAATCATTTTGGGCCTTTTGATGATGGAACCCCTAGGTGACGTGGGTCATGTGGAATCTCGCTTCTTTCCGTTTGGAGATAGTGTTGGTGTCGGTGCAAGATAGGTGCATGGTTTTGCGCTAGGCGTACCATAGGCTTATAAATCATTTTGGGCCTTGATCGATGGTACCACTAGGTGACGAGGCTCAAGTGGAAGCTCATTTCTTTCCTTTTTGGATATGGTGCTAATCTTGACACAAGATAGGTGCATGGTTTGCGTCAAAGCGTACCATTGGATCAGAAATCATTTTGGGCCTTTTCCGATGGAACTCCTAGGTGACGTGGGTCATGTGGAATCTCACTTCATTCCGTTTGGAGACAGTGTTAATGTCGGTGCAAGATAGGTGCATGGTTTTGCGCGCTAGATGTACCATAGGCTTACAAATCATTTTGGGCCTTTTGATGGAACCCCTAGGTGGCGTGGGTCATGTGGAATCTCGCTTCTTTCCGTTTGGAGCAGTGTTGGTGTCGGTGCAAAGATAGGTGCATGGTTTTGCGCTAGGCGTACCATAGGCTTATAAATCATTTTGGGCGCGATCGATGGTACCACTAGGTGACGAGGCTCAAGTGGAAGCTCGTTTGACCCTTTTGGATATGGTGCTAATCTTGACACAAGATAGGTGCACGTTTTGCGTCAAAATGTACCATTGGATCAGAAATCATTTTGGGCGCACCCGATGGAACTCCTAGGTGACGTGGGTCATGTGGAATCTCACTTCATTCCGTTTGGAGAGCAGTGTTAATGTCGGTGCAAGATAGGTGCATGGTTTTGCGCTAGATGTACCATAGGCTTACAAATCATTTTGGGCGCTTTTGATGGAACCCCTAGGTGGCGTGGGTCATGTGGAATCTCGCTTCTTTCCGTTTGGAGACAGTGTTGGTGTCGGTGCAAGATAGGTGCATGGTTTTGCGCTAGGCGTACCATAGGCTTATAAATCGTTTTGGGCCTTTTCGATGGTACCACTAGGTGACGAGGCTCAAGTGGAAGCTCGTTTGGCCTTTTGGATATAGTGCTAATCTTGACACAAGATAGGTGCATGGTTTTGCGTCAAGCGTACCATTGGATCAAAATCATTTTGGGCGCTTTTGATGGAACTCCTAGGTGAGGTGGGGTCATGTGGAATCTCACTTCATTCCGTTTGGAGACAGTGTTAATGTCGATTGCAAGATAGGTGCATGGTTTTGCTAGATGTACCATAGGCTTACAAATCATTTTGGACGCACCCGATGGAACCCCTAGGTGACGTGGGTCATGTGGAATCTCGCTTCTTTCCGTTTGGAGACAGTGTTGGTGTCGGTGCAAGATAGGTGCATGGTTTTGCGCTAGGCGTACCATAGGCTTATAAATCATTTTGGGCGCGATCGATGGTACCACTAGGTGACGAGGCTCAAGTGGAAGCTCGTTTCTTTCCCTTTGGATATAGTGTTAATCTTGACACAAGATAGGTGCATGGTTTTGCGTCAAGCGTACCATAGGCTCAAAATCATTTTGGGCGCACCCGATGGAACTCCTAGGTGAGGTGGGTCATGTGGAATCTCACTTCATTCCGTTTGGAGACAGTGTTAATGTCGGTGCAAAGATAGGTGCATGGTTTTGCGCTAGATGTACCATAGGCTTACAAATCATTTTGGGCCTTTTCGATGGAACCCCTAGGTGACGTGGGTCATGTGGAATCTCGCTTCTTTCCGTTTGGAGATGGTGTTGGTGTCGATGCAAGATAGGTGCATGGTTTGCGCTAGGCGTACCATAGGCTTATAAATCATTTTGGGCCGATCGATGGTACCACTAGGTGACGAGGCTCAAGTGGAAGCTCGTTTTTCTTTTGGATATAGTGTAATCTTGACACAAGATAGGTGCATGGTTTTGCGTCAAAAGCGTACCATAGGCTCAAAATCATTTTGGGCCTTTTGATGGAACTCCCTAGGTGAGTGGGTCATGTGGAATCTCACTTCTTCTTTCCGTTTGGAGACAGTGTTAATGTCGGTGCAAGATAGGTGCATGGTTTTGCGCTAGGCGTACCATAGGCTTATAAATCGTTTTGGGCCTTTTCGATGGTACCACTAGGTGACGAGGGTCAAGTGGAAGCTCGTTTCTTTCCTTTTGGATATATGTGCTAATCTTGACACAAGATAGGTGCATGGTTTTGCGTCAAGCGTACCATTGGATCAGAAATCATTTTGGGCCTTTTGATGGAACTCCTAGGTGACGTGGGTCATGTGGAATCTCACTTCATTCCGTTTGGAGATAGTGTTAGTGTCGGTGCAAGATAGGTGCATGGTTTTGCGCTAGATGTACCATAGGCTTACAAATCATTTTGGGCCTTTTGATGGAACCCCTAGGTGACGTGGGTCATGTGGAATCTCGCTTCTTTCCGTTTGGAGACAGTGTTGGTGTCGGTGCAAGATAGGTGCATGGTTTGCGCTAGGCGTACCATAGGCTTATAAATCGTTTTGGGCATGGCGATCGATGGTACCACTAGGTGACGAGGCTCAAGTGGAAGCTTCGTTTGACCTTTTGGATATGGTGCTAATCTTGACACAAGATAGGTGCATGGTTTTGCGTCAAAGCGTACCATTGGATCAAAAAATCATTTTGGGCCTTTTTGATGGAACTCCTAGGTGAGGTGGGTCATGTGGAATCTCACTTCATTCCGTTTGGAGACAGTGTTAGTGTCGGTTGCAAGATAGGTGCATGGTTTTGCGCTAGATGTACCATAGGCTTACAAATCATTTTGGGCCTTTTGATGGAACCCCTAGGTGACGTGGGTCATGTGGAATCTCGCTTCTTTCCGTTTGGAGACAGTGTTGGTGTCGGTGCAAGATAGGTGCATGGTTTTGCGCTAGGCGTACCATAGGCTTATAAATCATTTTGGGCCTTGATCGATGGTACCACTAGGTGACGAGGGTCAAGTGGAAGCTCGTTTGACCTTTTGGAGCGGATATAGTGCTAATCTTGGCGCACAAGATAGGTGCATGGTTTTGCGCTAAAGCGTACCATAGGCTCAAAATCATTTTGGGCCTTTTTTTGATGGAACTCCTAGGTGAGGTGGGTCATGTGGAATCTCACTTCTTTCCGTTTGGAGAGCAGTGTTAATGTCGGTGCAAGATAGGTGCATGGTTTGCGCTAGATGTACCATAGGCTTATAAATCATTTTGGGCCTTTTCGATGGTACCACTAGGTGACGAGGGTCAAGTGGAAGCTCGTTTCTTTCCTTTTGGATATGGTGCTAATCTTGACACAAGATAGGTGCATGGTTTGCGCTAAGCGTACCATTGGATCATAAATCATTTTGGGCCTTTTGATGGAACTCCTAGGTGACGTGGGTCATGTGGAATCTCACTTCATTCCGTTTGGAGCAGTGTTAATGTGATTGCAAGATAGGTGCATGGTTTTGCGCTAGATGTACCATAGGCTTACAAATCATTTTGGGCCTTTTGATGGAACCCCTAGGTGACGCGTGGGTCATGTGGAATCTCATTTCTTTCCGTTTGGAGACAGTGTTGGTGTCGGTGCAAGATAGGTGCATGGTTTTGCGCTAGGCGTACCATAGGCTTATAAATCGTTTTGGGCCTTGATCGATGGTACCACTAGGTGACGAGGGCTCAAGTGGAAGCTTCGTTTGGCCTTTTGGATATGGTGCTAATCTTGACACAAGATAGGTGCATGGTTTGCGTCAAGCGTACCATTGGATCAGAAATCATTTTGGGCCTTTTGATGGAACTCCTAGGTGAGCGTGGGTCATGTGGAATCTCACTTCATTCCGTTTGGAGACAGTGTTAGTGTCGGTGCAAGATAGGTGCATGGTTTTGCGCTAGATGTACCATAGGCTTTACAAATCATTTTGGGCGCACCGATGGAACCCCTAGGTGACGTGGGTCATGTGGAATCTCGCTTCTTTCCGTTTGGAGACAGTGTTGGTGTCGGTGCAAGATAGGTGCATGGTTTTGCGCTAGGCGTACCATAAGGCTTATAAATCATTTTGGGCCTTTTCGATGGTACCACTAGGTGACGAGGCTCAAGTGGAAGCTCGTTTGGCCTTTTGGATATAGTGCTAATCTTGACACAAGATAGGTGCATGGTTTGCGTCAAGCGTACCATAGGCTCGAAAAATCATTTTGGGCCTTTTGATGGAACTCCTAGGTGAGGTGGGTCATGTGGAATCTCACTTCTTTCCGTTTGGAGACAGTGTTAATGTCGATTGCAAGATAGGTGCATGGTTTTGCGCTAGATGTACCATAGGCTTACATAAATCATTTTGGGCGCTTTTCGATGGTACCACTAGGTGACGTGGGTCAAGTGGAAGCTCGTTTCTTTCCGTTTGGATATGGTGCTAATCTTGACACAAGATAGGTGCATGGTTTTGCGCAAGCGTACCATTGGATCAGAAATCATTTTGGGCCTTTTGATGGAACTCCTAGGTGACGTGGGTCATGTGGAATCTCACTTCATTCCGTTTGGAGCGGTGTTAATGTCGGTTGCAAGATAGGTGCATGGTTTTGCGCTAGATGTACCATAGGCTTACAAATCATTTTGGGCGCTTTTGATGGAACCCCTAGGTGACGTGGGTCATGTGGAATCTCACTTCTTTCCGTTTGGAGACAGTGTTGGTGTCGGTGCAAGATAGGTGCATGGTTTTGCGCTAGGCGTACCATAGGCTTATAAATCGTTTTGGGCGCGATCGATGGTACCACTAGGTGACGAGGCTCAAGTGGAAGCTCGTTTGACCTTTTCGGATATGGTGCTAATCTTGACACAAGATAGGTGCACAGTTTTGCGTCAAGCGTACCATTGGATCAGAAATCATTTTGGGCCTTTTCGATGGAACTCCTAGGTGACGTGGGTCATGTGGAATCTCACTTCATTCCGTTTGAGGCAGCGTGTTAGTGTCGGTGCAAGATAGGTGCATGGTTTTGCGCTAGATGTACCATAGGCTTACAAATCATTTTGGGCCTTTTGATGGAACCCCTAGGTGGCGTGGGTCATGTGGAATCTCGCTTCTTTCCGTTTGGAGACAGTGTTGGTGTCGGTTGCAAGATAGGTGCATGGTTTTGCGCTAGGCGTACCATAGGCTTATAAATCATTTTGGGCCTTGATCGATGGTACCACTAGGTGACGAGGCTCAAGTGGAAGCTTCGTTTGGCCTTTTTGGATATAGTGCTAATCTTGACACAAGATAGGTGCAGGTTTGCGTCAAAGCGTACCATTGGATCAAAAATCATTTTGGGCCTTTTTGGATGGAACTCCTAGGTGAGCGTGGGTCATGTGGAATCTCACTTCATTCCGTTTGGAGATAGTGTTAGTGTCGGTGCAAGATAGGTGCATGGTTTTGCGCTAGATGTACCATAGGCTTACAAATCATTTTGGGCCTTTTGATGGAACCCCTAGGTGACGTGGGTCATGTGGAATCTCACTTCTTTCCGTTTGGAGACAGTGTTGGTGTCGGTGCAAGATAGGTGCATGGTTTTGCGCTAGATGTACCATAGGCTTATAAATCATTTTGGGCCTTTTCGATGGTACCCCTAGGTGACGAGGGTCAAGTGGAAGCTCGTTTGACCTTTTTGGATATAGTGCTAATCTTGACACAAGATAGGTGCATGGTTTTGCGTCAAGCGTACCATTGGATCAGAAATCATTTTGGGCGCTTTTGATGGAACTCCTAGGTGAGCGTGGGTCATGTGGAATCTCACTTCATTCCGTTTGGATATAGTGTTAATGTCGATTGCAAGATAGGTGCATGGTTTGCGCTAGATGTACCATAGGCTTACAAATCATTTTGGGCCTTTTGATGGAACCCCTAGGTGAGCGTGGGTCATGTGGAATCTCATTTCTTTCCGTTTGGAGACAGTGTTGGTGTCGGTGCAAGATAGGTGCATGGTTTTGCGCTAGGCGTACCATAGGCTTATAAATCGTTTTGGGCGCGATCGATGGTACCACTAGGTGACGAGGCTCAAGTGGAAGCTTCGTTTGGCCTTTTGGATATGGTGCTAATCTTGACACAAGATAGGTGCATGGTTTTGCGTCAAAGCGTACCATTGGATCAGAAATCATTTTGGGCCTTTTTTGATGGAACTCCTAGGTGACGTGGGTCATGTGGAATCTCACTTCATTCCGTTTGGAGACAGTGTTAGTGTCGGTGCAAGATAGGTGCATGGTTTGCGCTAGATGTACCATAGGCTTACAAATCATTTTGGGCCTTTTTCGATGGAACCCCTAGGTGGCGTGGGTCATGTGGAATCTCGCTTCTTTCCGTTTGGAGATGGTGTTGGTGTCGGTGCAAGATAGGTGCATGGTTTGCGCTAGGCGTACCATAGGCTTATAAATCATTTTGGGCCTTGATCGATGGTACTCCTAGGTGACGAGGCTCAAGTGGAAGCTCGTTTCATTCTTTTGGATATAGTGCTAATCTTGACACAAAAGATAGGTGCATGGTTTTGCGTCAAGCGTACCATAGGCTCGAAATCATTTTGGGCCTTTTGATGGAACTCCTAGGTGAGTGTG
Organism: Miscanthus lutarioriparius; assembly: GCA_904845875.1. NCBI lineage: Eukaryota > Viridiplantae > Streptophyta > Magnoliopsida > Poales > Poaceae > Miscanthus > Miscanthus lutarioriparius. The sequence continues at coordinate 9,397 of CAJGYO010000502.1, read as the reverse complement.
GGTCATGTGGAATCTCACTTCTTTCCGTTTGGAGACAGTGTTGGTGTCGGTGCAAGATAGGTGCATGGTTTTGCGCTAGGCGTACCATAGGCTTATAAATCATTTTGGGCCTTTTCGATGGTACCACTAGGTGACGAGGGTCAAGTGGAAGCTTCGTTTGACCTTTTTGGATATGGTGCTAATCTTGACACAAGATAGGTGCATGTTTTGCGTCAAAGCGTACCATTGGATCAGAAATCATTTTGGGCCTTTTGATGGAACTCCTAGGTGACGTGGGTCATGTGGAATCTCACTTCATTCCGTTTGGAGACAGTGTTAGTGTCGGTGCAAGATAGGTGCATGGTTTTGCGCTAGATGTACCATAGGCTTACAAATCATTTTGGGCCTTTTGATGGAACCACTAGGTGGCGTGGGTCATGTGGAATCTCGTTTCTTTCCGTTGGATATAGTGGTGTTGTGTTGACACAAGATAGGTGCATGGTTTCGCTAGGCGTACCATAGGCTTATAAATCATTTTGGGCCTTTTTCGATGGGAACTCCTAGGTGACGTGGGTCATGTGGAATCTCACTTTGATTCCGTTTGGAGATATGGTGTTAATCTTGATTGCAAGATAGGTGCATGGTTTTGCGTCAAGCGTGTACCATAGGCTTACAAATCATTTTGGGCCTTTTGATGGAACTCCCTAGGTGACGTGGGTCATGTGGAATCTCACTTCTTTCCGTTTGGAGACAGTGTTGGTGTCGGTGCAAGATAGGTGCATGGTTTTGCGCTAGGCGTACCATAGGCTTATAAATCGTTTTGGGCCTTTTCGATGGTACCACTAGGTGACGAGGCTCAAGTGGAAGCTCGTTTCTTTCCTTTTTGGATATGGTGCTAATCTTGACACAAGATAGGTGCATGGTTTTGCGTCAAACGTACCATTGGATCAGAAATCATTTTGGGCCTTTTCGATGGAACTCCTAGGTGACGTGGGTCATGTGGAATCACACTTCATTCCGTTTGGAGATAGTGTTAATGTTGGCAAAGATAGGTGCATGGTTTTGCGCTAGATGTACCATAGGCTTACAAATCATTTTGGGCCTTTTGATGGAACCCCTAGGTGGCGTGGGTCATGTGGAATCTCGCTTCTTTCCGTTTGGAGACAGTGTTGGTGTCGGTGCAAGATAGGTGCATGGTTTTGCGCTAGGCGTACCATAGGCTTATAAATCATTTTGGGCCTTGATCGATGGTACCACTAGGTGACGAGGCTCAAGTGGAAGCTTCGTTTTTGACCTTTTGGATATAGTGCTAATCTTGACACAAGATAGGTGCAGTTTTGCGTCAAAGCGTACCATTGGATCAAAATCATTTTGGGCCTTTTGATGGAACTCCTAGGTGAGTGGGTCATGTGGAATCTCACTTCATTCCGTTTGGAGACAGTGTTAGTGTCGGTGCAAGATAGGTGCATGGTTTTGCGCTAGATGTACCATAGGCTTACAAATCATTTTGGCCTTTTGATGGAACCCCTAGGTGACGGGGGTCATGTGGAATCTCACTTCTTTCCGTTTGGAGACAGTGTTGGTGTCGGTGCAAGATAGGTGCATGGTTTTGCGCTAGGCGTACCATAGGCTTATAAATCATTTTGGACGCGATCGATGGTACCACTAGGTGACGAGGCTCAAGTGGAAGCTCGTTTGGCCTTTTGGATATGGTGCTAATCTTGACACAAGATAGGTGCACATGGTTTAAGTCAAGCGTACCATTGGATCAGAAATCATTTTGGGCCTTTTGATGGAACTCCTAGGTGAGGTGGGTCATGTGGAATCTCACTTCATTCCGTTTGGAGACAGTGTTAGTGTCGGTGCAAGATAGGTGCATGGTTTTGCGCTAGATGTACCATAGGCTTACAAATCATTTTGGGCCTTTTGATGATGGAACCCCTAGGTGAGCGTGGGTCATGTGGAATCTCGCTTCTTTCCGTTTGGAGATAGTGTTGGTGTCGGTGCAAGATAGGTGCATGGTTTTGCGCTAGGCGTACCATAGGCTTATAAATCGTTTTGGGCGCGATCGATGGTACCACTAGGTGACGAGGCTCAAGTGGAAGCTCGTTTGACCTTTTCGGATATGGTGCTAATCTTGACACAAGATAGGTGCATGGTTTGCGTCAAGCGTACCATTGGATCAAAATCATTTTGGGCCTTTTGATGGAACTCCTAGGTGAGGTGGGTCATGTGGAATCTCACTTCATTCCGTTTGGAGACGGTGTTAGTGTCGGTTGCAAGATAGGTGCATGGTTTTGCGCTAGATGTACCATAGGCTTACAAATCATTTTGGGCCTTTTGATGGAACCCCTAGGTGACGTGGGTCATGTGGAATCTCGCTTCTTTCCGTTTGGAGATAGTGTTGGTGTCGGTGCAAGATAGGTGCATGGTTTTGCGCTAGGCGTACCATAGGCTTATAAATCATTTTGGGCCTTGATCGATGGTACCACTAGGTGACGAGGCTCAAGTGGAAGCTCGTTTGGCCTTTTGGATATAGTGCTAATCTTGACACAAGATAGGTGCACGGTTTGCGTCAAGCGTACCATAGGCTCAAAAATCATTTTGGGCCTTTTGATGGAACTCCTAGGTGAGGTGGGTCATGTGGAATCTCACTTCATTCCGTTTGGAGACGGTGTTAGTGTCGGTGCAAGATAGGTGCATGGTTTTGCGCTAGATGTACCATAGGCTTACAAATCATTTTGGGCGCTTTTGATGGAACCCCTAGGTGGCGTGGGTCATGTGGAATCTCGCTTCTTTCCGTTTGGAGACAGTGTTGGTGTCGGTGCAAGATAGGTGCATGGTTTTGCGCTAGGCGTACCATAGGCTTATAAATCATTTTGGGCCTTTTGATGGTACCACTAGGTGACGAGGCTCAAGTGGAAGCTCGTTTCTTTCCTTTGGAGATATGGTGCTAATCTTGACACAAGATAGGTGCATGGTTTTGCGTCAAGCGTACCATAGGCTCATAAATCATTTTGGGCGCACCTCGATGGAACTCCTAGGTGAGGTGGGTCATGTGGAATCTCACTTCATTCCGTTTGGAGATAGTGTTAATCTTGGTGCAAGATAGGTGCATGGTTTTGCGCTAGATGTACCATAGGCTTACAAATCATTTTGGGCCTTTTCGATGGAACTCCTAGGTGAGCGTGGGTCATGTGGAATCTCATTTCTTTCCGTTTGGAGACAGGTGTTAATGTCGGTGCAAGATAGGTGCATGGTTTTGCGCTAGGCGTACCATAGGCTCATAAATCATTTTGGGCCTTTTCGATGGTACCACTAGGTGACGAGGCTCAAGTGGAAGCTCGTTTGACCTTTTTGGATATAGTGCTAATCTTGACACAAGATAGGTGCATGGTTTGCGTCAAGCGTACCATTGGATCAGAAATCATTTTGGGCCTTTTGATGGAACTCCTAGGTGAGCGTGGGTCATGTGGAATCTCACTTCATTCCGTTTGGAGACAGTGTTAGTGTCGGTGCAAGATAGGTGCATGGTTTTGCGCTAGATGTACCATAGGCTTACAAATCATTTTGGGCGCTTTTGATGGAACCCCTAGGTGGCGTGGGTCATGTGGAATCTCGCTTCTTTCCTTTTGGATATGGTGTTAATCTTGACACAAGATAGGTGCATGGTTTGCGCTAGGCGTACCATAGGCTTATAAATCATTTTGGGCCTTTTCGATGGAACTCCTAGGTGAGCGAGGGTCATGTGGAATCTCACTTCATTCTTTTTGGATATAGTGTTAATCTTGGTGCAAGATAGGTGCATGGTTTTGCGTCAGATGTACCATAGGCTTACAAATCATTTTGGGCCTTTTGATGGAACTCCTAGGTGAGGTGGGTCATGTGGAATCTCATTTCTTTCCGTTTGGAGACAGTGTTGGTGTCGGTGCAAGATAGGTGCATGGTTTTGCGCTAGATGTACCATAGGCTTATAAATCGTTTTGGGCGCGATCGATGATGGTACCACTAGGTGACGAGGCTCAAGTGGAAGCTCGTTTTCGACCTTTGGGATATGGTGCTAATCTTGACACAAGATAGGTGCATGGTTTGCGTCAAAGCGTACCATTGGATCAAAAATCATTTTGGGCCTTTTCGATGGAACTCCTAGGTGACGTGGGTCATGTGGAATCTCACTTCATTCCGTTTGGAGACAGTGTTAGTGTCGGTTGCAAGATAGGTGCATGGTTTTGCGCTAGATGTACCATAGGCTTACAAATCATTTTGGGCCTTTTCCGATGGAACCCCTAGGTGGCGTGGGTCATGTGGAATCTCGCTTCTTTCCGTTTGGAGACAGTGTTGGTGTCGGTGCAAGATAGGTGCATGGTTTTGCGCTAGGCGTACCATAGGCTTATAAATCGTTTTGGGCCTTTCGATGGTACCACTAGGTGACGAGGCTCAAGTGGAAGCTTCGTTTGACCTTTTTGGGATATAGTGCTAATCTTGGCACAAGATAGGTGCATGGTTTTGCGTCAAAGCGTACCATAGGCTCAAAATCATTTTGGGCCTTTTGATGGAACTCCTAGGTGAGGTGGGTCATGTGGAATCTCATTTCTTTCCGTTTGGAGACAGTGTTAATGTCGGTGCAAGATAGGTGCATGGTTTTGCGCTAGGCGTACCATAGGCTCATAAATCATTTTGGGCCTTTTCGATGGTACCACTAGGTGACGAGGCTCAAGTGGAAGCTTCGTTTGGCCTTTGGATATGGTGCTAATCTTGACACAAGATAGGTGCATGGTTTGCGCAAGCGTACCATTGGATCAGAAATCATTTTGGGCGCTTTTGATGGAACTCCTAGGGTGACGTGGGTCATGTGGAATCTCACTTCATTCCGTTTGGAGACAGTGTTAGTGTCGGTGCAAGATAGGTGCATGGTTTTGCGCTAGATGTACCATAGGCTTACAAATCATTTTGGGCCTTTTGATGGAACCCCTAGGTGGCGTGGGTCATGTGGAATCTCGCTTCTTTCCGTTTGGAGATGGTGTTGGTGTCGATGCAAGATAGGTGCATGGTTTTGCGCTAGGCGTACCATAGGCTTATAAATCATTTTGGGCGCGATCGATGGTACTACTAGGTGACGAGGCTCAAGTGGAAGCTCGTTTCATTCCTTTTGGATATAGTGCTAATCTTGACACAAAGATAGGTGCATGGTTTTGCGTCAAGCGTACCATAGGCTCAGAAATCATTTTGGGCCTTTTGATGGAACTCCTAGGTGAGTGGGTCATGTGGAATCTCATTTCTTTCCGTTTGGAGACAGTGTTAATGTCGATGCAAGATAGGTGCATGGTTTTGCGCTAGGCGTACCATAGGCTTATAAATCGTTTTGGGCCTTTTCGATGGTACCACTAGGTGGCGTGAGGTCAAGTGGAAGCTTCGTTTGGCCTTTTGGATATGGTGCTAATCTTGACACAAGATAGGTGCATGCAGTTTGCGTCAAAGCGTACCATTGGATCAGAAATCATTTTGGGCCTTTTGATGATGGAACTCCTAGGTGGCGTGGGTCATGTGGAATCTCACTTCATTCCGTTTGGAGGCAGTGTTAGTGTCGGTGCAAGATAGGTGCATGGTTTTGCGCTAGATGTACCATAGGCTTACAAATCATTTTGGACGCACCCGATGGAACCCCTAGGTGACGTGGGTCATGTGGAATCTCGCTTCTTTCCGTTTGGAGACAGTGTTGGTGTCGGTGCAAGATAGGTGCATGGTTTTGCGCTAGGCGTACCATAGGCTTTATAAATCATTTTGGGCCTTTTCGATGGTACCACTAGGTGACGAGGGCAAGTGGAAGCTCGTTTGACCTTTTGGATATGGTGCTAATCTTGACACAAGATAGGTGCATGGTTTTGCGTCAAAGCGTACCATTGGATCAAAATCATTTTGGGCCTTTTGATGGAACTCCTAGGTGAGCGTGGGTCATGTGGAATCTCACTTCATTCCGTTTGGAGAGCAGTGTTAGTGTCGATTGCAAGATAGGTGCATGGTTTTGCGCTAGATGTACCATAGGCTTACAAATCATTTTGGGCCTTTTGATGGAACCCCTAGGTGACGTGGGTCATGTGGAATCTCACTTCTTTCCGTTTGGAGACAGTGTTGGTGTCGGTGCAAGATAGGTGCATGGTTTTGCGCTAGGCGTACCATAGGCTTATAAATCATTTTGGGCGATCGATGGTACCACTAGGTGGCGAGGCTCAAGTGGAAGCTCGTTTGACCTTTTGGATATGGTGCTAATCTTGACACAAGATAGGTGCATGGTTTTGCGTCAAACGTACCATTGGATCAAAATCATTTTGGGCCTTTTGATGGAACTCCTAGGTGAGGTGGGTCATGTGGAATCTCACTTCATTCCGTTTGGAGACAGTGTTGAGTGTCGGTGCAAGATAGGTGCATGGTTTTGCGCTAGATGTACCATAGGCTTACAAATCATTTTGGGCCTTTTGATGGAACCCCTAGGTGGCGTGGGTCATGTGGAATCTCGCTTCTTTCCGTTTGGAGATAGTGTTGGTGTCGGTGCAAGATAGGTGCATGGTTTTGCGCTAGGCGTACCATAGGCTTATAAATCGTTTTGGGCCTTTCGATGGTACCACTAGGTGACGAGGCTCAAGTGGAAGCTTCGTTTGGCCTTTTGGATATAGTGCTAATCTTGGCGCAAGATAGGTGCATGGTTTTGCGTCAAGCGTACCATAGGCTCACAAATCATTTTGGGCCTTTTGATGGAACTCCTAGGTGAGGTGGGTCATGTGGAATCTCATTTCTTTCCGTTTGGAGACAGTGTTAATGTCGGTGCAAGATAGGTGCATGGTTTTGCGCTAGGCGTACCATAGGCTCATAAATCGTTTTGGGCCTTTTCGATGGTACCACTAGGTGACGAGGCTCAAGTGGAAGCTCGTTTGGCCTTTTCGGATATGGTGCTAATCTTGACACAAGATAGGTGCATGGTTTTGCGTCAAACGTACCATTGGATCAGAAATCATTTTGGGCGCACCGATGGAACTCCTAGGTGGCGTGGGTCATGTGGAATCTCACTTCATTCCGTTTGGAGACAGTGTTAGTGTCGGTGCAAGATAGGTGCATGGTTTTGCGCTAGATGTACCATAGGCTTACAAATCATTTTGGGCCTTTTGATGGAACCCCTAGGTGGCGTGGGTCATGTGGAATCTCGCTTCTTTCCGTTTGGAGACAGTGTTGGTGTCGGTGCAAGATAGGTGCATGGTTTTGCGCTAGGCGTACCATAGGCTTATAAATCATTTTGGGCCTTGATCGATGGTACCACTAGGTGGCGAGGCTCAAGTGGAAGCTCGTTTGGCCTTTTGGATATAGTGCTAATCTTGACACAAGATAGGTGCAGTTTGCGTCAAACGTACCATTGGATCATAAATCATTTTGGGCCTTTTGATGGAACTCCTAGGTGAGGTGGGTCATGTGGAATCTCACTTCATTCCGTTTGGAGAGCATAGTGTTTAGTGTCGGTGCAAGATAGGTGCATGGTTTTGCGCAAGCTAGATGTACCATAGGCTTACAAATCATTTTGGGCCTTTTGATGGAACCCCTAGGTGAGCGTGGGTCATGTGGAATCTCGCTTCTTTCCGTTTGGAGATAGTGTTGGTGTCGATGCAAGATAGGTGCATGGTTTTGCGCTAGGCGTACCATAGGCTTATAAATCATTTTGGGCGCGATCGATGGTACCACTAGGTGAGCGAGGCTCAAGTGGAAGCTCGTTTGGCCTTTTGGATATGGTGCTAATCTTGACACAAGATAGGTGCATGGTTTGCGTCAAAGCGTACCATTGGATCAGAAATCATTTTGGGCGCACCGATGGAACTCCTAGGTGGCGTGGGTCATGTGGAATCTCACTTCATTCCGTTTGGAGACAGGTGTTAGTGTCGGTGCAAGATAGGTGCATGGTTTTGCGCTAGATGTACCATAGGCTTACAAATCATTTTGGGCGCACCCGATGGAACCCCTAGGTGGCGTGGGTCATGTGGAATCTCGCTTCTTTCCGTTTGGAGACAGTGTTGGTGTCGGTGCAAGATAGGTGCATGGTTTTGCGCTAGGCGTACCATAGGCTTATAAATCGTTTTGGGCCTTGATCGATGGTACCACTAGGTGACGAGGCTCAAGTGGAAGCTCGTTTGGCCTTTTGGGATATGGTGCTAATCTTGACACAAGATAGGTGCAGGTTTTGCGTCAAAGCGTACCATTGGATCAGAAATCATTTTGGGCCTTTTGATGGAACTCCTAGGTGGCGTGGGTCATGTGGAATCTCACTTCATTCCGTTTGGAGAGCAGTGTTAGTGTCGGTGCAAGATAGGTGCATGGTTTTGCGCTAGATGTACCATAGGCTTACAAATCATTTTGGGCCTTTTGATGGAACCCCTAGGTGGCGTGGGTCATGTGGAATCTCGCTTCTTTCCGTTTGGAGACAGTGTTGGTGTCGGTGCAAGATAGGTGCATGGTTTTGCGCTAGATGTACCATAGGCTTATAAATCATTTTGGGCCGATCGATGGTACCACTAGGTGACGAGGCTCAAGTGGAAGCTCGTTTCTTTCTTTTTGGATATAGTGCTAATCTTGACAAAGATAGGTGCATGGTTTAAATCAAACGTACCATAGGCTCGGAAATCATTTTGGGCCTTTTTTGATGGAACTCCTAGGTGAGGTGGGTCATGTGGAATCTCACTTCATTCCGTTTGGAGCATGGTGTTAGTGTCGATTACAAGATAGGTGCATGGTTTTGCGCTAGATGTACCATAGGCTTACAAATCATTTTGGGGCCTTGGATTTTTTGATGGAACCCCTAGGTGACGTGGGTCATGTGGAATCTCACTTCTTTCCGTTTGGAGCAGGTGTTGGTGTCGGTTGCAAGATAGGTGCATGGTTTTGCGCTAGATGTACCATAAGCTTACAAATCATTTTGGGCCTTTTGATGGAACCCCTAGGTGGCGTGGGTCATGTGGAATCTCGCTTCTTTCCGTTTGGAGGCAGTGTTGGTGTCGGTTGCAAGATAGGTGCATGGTTTTGCGCTAGAGCGTACCATAGGCTTATAAATCGTTTTGGGCCTTGATCGATGGTACTACTAGGTGATGAGGCTCAAGTGGAAGCTCGTTTGGCCTTTTGGATATAGTGCTAATCTTGGCCTTAAAGATAGGTGCAGTTTTGCGTCAAGCGTACCATAGGCTCAAAATCATTTTGGGCCTTTTGATGGAACTCCTAGGTGAGGTGGGTCATGTGGAATCTCATTTCTTTCCGTTTGGAGACATTGTTAATGTCGGTGCAAGATAGGTGCATGGTTTGCGCTAGACGTACCATAGGCTCATAAATCGTTTTGGGCCTTTTCGATGGTACCACTAGGTGGCGAGGCTCAAGTGGAAGCTTCGTTTGA
>CAJGYO010000501.1:0-63540 GCA_904845875.1 Miscanthus lutarioriparius | reverse complement strand
TTCCAAAACGATTTCTCTCGAGCCTATGGCACGCTTGGCGAAACTGCACCCAACACTACCACCATCTCCAAACGGACCAAATGATTCGACTCCTGACCCATGTCACCAGGGAGTTCTGACTCAAAAGGCCCAAAAAGATTTCTTGAGCCTATGGTATGTTCCACTGAGCCATTGCACCTATCTTTGAGAGTCAAGACTAGCACTATCTCCAAACGGACCGAAGCAGGCTTTCCACTTGAGCCTCTGTCTCTCTAGGAGTTCCATGGGCTGCTGCGTCCAAAATGATTTTCCTCGAGCCATGGTATGTTTGGGCATAAACGGTGCACCTATCTTGCACCGACACTAACATCATTCCAAACGGACCCGAAGCGTGATTAAACGCGACCCGTGTCACCTAGGAGTTCCAGCCAGATTGCATCTGAAAGCCATTTTGAGCTCTATGGTATGTTAAAAGCGTAAACCGTGCACCTATCTTGAGTCAAGAGTTGGCACTATCTCCAAACCGGACGAAACGAGCTGCCACTTTGAGCCTCGGTCCCCTCAGGAGTACCATCGGGTGCGTCCAAAATGATTTTTTCGAACCTATGGTACGTTTGGCAAAACCGCTAGCTTTATCTTACGACACTAACACCATCTCCAAAGCGGAATAAAAACGTGATTCAACATGACGCCCCGTGTATACTAGGGAGTTCCATCGGATGCGTCCAAAATGATTTTTGTGCCTATGATACATTCCACGTAAATCGCGTGCACCTATCTTTGAGTCAAGATTAGCACTATCTCCAAAGCGGATCAAAATGAGCTTCAACTTCACCTTGGTCACATAGGGAGTACCATCGGTTCTGTCCAAAACGATTTCGAGCCTATGAGGCATACGTTTACGCAAACCTGTAAATTCCGACACTAACACCATCTCGAAACGGACCAAAATGTGATTCGACATGACCCGTGTCACCTAGGAGTTCCATCGGGGTGCGCCCAAAAGATTTTTTGAGCCTATGGTATGTTCAGCAAGTAAACTGCACCTATCTTGAGTCAACAAGATCTTGAACTATCTCCAAACGGACCAAAACGGAAGCTTCCCACTTGAGCCTAGTATCCTAGGAGTACCATCGTTACGCGTCAAAATGATTTTCTTCGAGCTATGATATGTTTAGGCCCATGACGTAGCACTATCTTTGGACCGACACACTAACACCATCTTCAAGCGGACCGAAACGTGATTCGATTACTGACCCACGTGTCACCTAGAGTTCCATCGAGGTGCATCAAATGAGTTTTGAGCCTATGGTATGTTCCGCATAAGCCAGGTGCACCTATCTTGAGTCAAGGTTAGCACTATCTCCAAAGCGGACCAAAAGCAGGCTTCCACTTGAGCCACGTCCCCTAGGAGTACCATCGGGTGCGTCCAAAATGATTTTTACGAGCCATGGTATGTTTGGCGCAAACCATGCACTCCCTATCTTACACCGACACTAACACCATCTCCAAACAGACCGAAACATGATTCAACATGAGCCGTGTCACCTAGGGGTTCCATCGGTGCATGTCCAAAATGATTTTCGAGCCCTATGGTATGTTCAAACCATGCAAACTTGTGCACATATCTTCTGATCAAATGGAGTCAAGAATAACACCAAGCGTATCTCCAAAGCGGATCCGAAACAAGCTTCCACTTGAGCCTCGTCACCAAGGAGTACCATCAGTTGGGTCCAAAATGATTTTTACAGAAGCCATGGTATGTTTAAGCGCAATCTATGCACCGTATCTTGCACCAACACTAACACTATCTCCAAGCGGACAAAGCGTGATTCGACATGACCCGTGTCACCTAGGAGTTCCATTGAATCTGCGTCCAAAATGATTTTTGAGCCTATGGTATGTTTCCGCACAAACCGTGCACCTATCTTGAGTCAAGATTAGCACTATCTCCAAACGGATCAAAATGAGACTTCTACTTCAGCTCGTCACCTAGGAGTACCATCGGTTGCGTCCAAAAGCGATTTTGAGCCTATAATGCGTTTGGCGCAAACCGTGCACTGTCTTGCACCAGCACTAACACCATCTCCAAACGAACCAAAACGTGACTTCGACGAGCATGTCACCTAGGAGTTCCATCGGGTGCGTCCAAAATGATTTTTGAGCCTTTGATTCATTCCACGCAAGCCGTGCACCTATCTTGAGACAAGATTAGCACTATCTCCAAAGCGGATGAAAATGATCTTCTACTTCATCCTCACACCTAGGGAGTACCATCGGTTCTTTCCAAAAGCGATTTAAAGCAGAGCCTATGGTACGTTTGGCGCAAACCGTTGCACTGTCTTGGACCAACACTAACACCATCTCCAAACGGACCAAAGCGTGATTGACATGACCCGTGTCACCTAGGAGTTCCATCGAATGCGTCCAAAAGATTTTTGAGCCTATGGTATGTTCCGCGCAAACCGTGCACCTATCTTGAGTCAAGACTAGCACTATCTCCAAAGCGGACCAAAAGCGAGCTTCCACTTGAGCCTCGCGTCCCTAGGGAGTACCATCGGTTGCGTCCAAAATCATTTCTCGAGCCATGGTATGTTTGGCGCAAACTGTGCACCTATCTTGCACCGACACTAACACTATCTCCAAACGGACCGAAACGTGATTCGACATGACCCGTGTCACCTTAGGAGTTCCATCGGGTGCATCCAAAGCGATTTTGAGCCTATGGTATGTTCCATTGGCAAAACCGTGCACCTATCTTGAGTCAAGGTTAGCACTATCTCTAAACGGACCAGAATGAGCTTCCACTTGAGCCTCGTCCCCTAGGAGTACCATCGGGTGCGTCCAAAATGATTTTCTGAGCCATGGTACGTTTGGCGCAAACCATGCCCCTGTCTTACACCGACACTAACACCATCTCCAAACAGACCGAAACGTGATTCGACATGACCCGTGTCACCTAGGAGTTCCATCGGGTGCGACCAAAATGATTTTTGTGCCTATGATACATTCCACGCAAACCGTGCACCTATCTTGAGTCAAAATTAGCACTATCTCCAAACGGATCAAAACGAGCTTCAACTTCAGCCTGGTCACATAGGAGTACCATCGGTTCTGTCCAAAATGATTTCTGAGCCTATGGTACGTTTGGCGCAAACCGTGCACCTGACACTAACACCATCTCCAAACGGACCAAAATGTGATTCGACATGACCCGTGTCACCTAGGGGTTCCATCGGGTGCGTCCAAAAAGATTTTTGAGCCTATGGTATGTTCCGCGCAAACCGTGCACCTATCTTGAGTCAAGACTAGCACTATCTCCAAATGGACCAAAACGTGCTTCCACTTGAGCTTCATCTCCTAGGAGTACCATCGGTTTCATCCAAAATGATTTTCTAAGCCATGGTATGTTTGGCCCAAACTGTGCACCTATCTTGCACCGACACTAACACTATCTTCAAACGGACCGAAACGTGATTCGACATGACCCGTGTCACCTAGGAGTTCCATCGGGTGCATCAAAAATGATTTTTGAGCCTATGGTATGTTCCGCGCAAACCGTGCACCTATCTTGAGTCAAGGTTAGCACTATCTCCAACGGACCAAAACGAGCTTCCACTTGAGCCTCGTCCCCTAGGAGTACCATCGGGTTGCGTCCAAAATGATTTTACGAGCCATGGTATGTTTGGCGCAAACCATGCACTCTATCTTACACCGACACTAACACCATCTCCAAGCAGACCAAAATGTGATTCGACATGAGCCCTGTCACCTAGGGGTTCCATCGGGTGCGTCCAAAACTATTTTTCGAGCCTATGGTATGTTCTGCGCAAAACCGTGCACATATCTTGAGTCAAGAATAACACTATCTCCAAACGGACCGAAACAAGCTTCCACTTGAGCCTCGTCTCCAAGGAGTACCATCGGTTGGGTCCAAAATGATTTTCAGCCATGGTATGTTTTGGCGCAAACTATGCACCTATCTTGCACCAACACTAACACTATCTCCAAACAGACCAAACATGATTCGACATGACCGTGTCACCAAGGAGTTCCATTGGGTGCGTCCAAAATGATTTTTGAGCCTATAGTATGTTTCGCGCAAACCATGCACCTATCTTGAGTCAAGATTAGCACTATCTCCAAATGGATCAAAAAGAGCTTCTACTTCAGCCTGGTCACCTAGGAGTACCATCGGTTCTGTCCAAAACGATTTTTGAGCCTATGGTACGTTTGGCACAAACCATGCACCTGTCTTGCACCGACACTAACACCATCTCCAAACGAACCAAAACGTGACTCGACAAGACCCGTGTCACCTAGGAGTTCCATCGGGTGCGTCCAAAATGATTTTGGAGCCTCTGATACATTCCACGCAAACCGTGCACCTATCTTGAGTCAAGATTAGCACTATCTCCAAATGGATGAAAATGATCTTCTACTTCATCCTGGTCACCTAGGAGTACCATCGGTTCTGTCCAAAACGAATTCTGAGCCTATAGTACGTTGGGCGCAAACCGTGCACCTGTCTTGGACCGACACTAACACCATCTCCAAACGGACCAAAACGTGATTCGACATGACCCGTGTCACCTAGGAGTTCCATCGGGTGCGTCCAAAAAGATTTTTGAGCCTATGGTATGTTCCACGCAAACCGTGCACCTATCTTGAGTCAAGACTAGCACTATCTCCAAACGGACCGAAACGAGCTTCCACTTGAGCCTCGTCTCCTAGGAGTACCATCGGTTGCGTCCAAAACGATTTTACGAGCCATGGTATGTTTGGCGCCAAACTATGCACCTATCTTGCACCAACACTAACACTATCTCCAAGCAGGACCAAAAATTGATTCGACATGACCCGTGTCACCTAGGAGTTCCATTGGGGTGCGTCCAAAATGATTTTTGAGCCTATGGTATGTTCTGCACAAACCGTGCACCTATCTTGAGTCAAGATTACCACTATCTCCAAACGGATCAAAATGAGCTTCTACTTCAGCCTGGTCACCTAGGAGTACCATCGGTTCTGACCAAAACAATTTCTGAGCCTATTGTACGTTTGGCGCAAACCGTGCACCCGTCTTGCACCGACACTAACACCATCTCCAAACGAACCAAAACGTGACTCAACAAGACCCGTGTCACCTAGCAGTTCCATCAGGTGCGTTCAAAACGATTTCCGAGCCTATGGTACGTTCGGCGCAAACCGCGTACCTATCTTGCGTCAAGACTAGCACTATCTCTAAACACACCGAAATGAGCTTGCACTTGAGCCTCGTCACCTAGGAGTACCATCAGTGCATACGAAACGGTTACTAAGCCTATGGTACGTTTGGCGCAAACTATGCACCTGTCTTGCACCGACACTAACACCATGTCCAAACGGACCGAAACGTGATTCGACATGACCCGTGTCACCTAGGAGTTCCATTGGGTGCGTCCAAAATGATTTTTGAGCCTATGGTATGTTCTGCGCAAACCGTGCACCTATCTTGAGTCAAGGTTAGCACTATCTCCAAACGGACCAAAACAAGCTTCCACTTGAGCCTTGTCCCCTAGGAGTACCGTCGGGTGCGTCCAAAATGATTTTCTGATCCACGGTACGTTTGGCACAAACCGTGCTCCTGTCTTACACTGACACTAACACCATCTCCAAACAGACCAAAACGTGATTCGACATGACCCGTGTCACCTAGGAGTTCCATCGGGTGCATCCAAAATGATTTTCAAGCCTATGGTATGTTTTGCACAAACCGTGCAAGTATCTTGAGTCAAGATTAGCACTATCTCCAAACGGACCAAAACGAGCTTCCACTTGAGCCTCGTCTCCTAGGAGTACCATCGGGTGCGTCCAAAACGATTTTCTGAGCCATGGTATGTTTGGCGCAATCTGTGCATCTATCTTGCACCGACACTAACACTATCTCCAAACGGACCGAAACGTGATTCGACATGACCTGTGTCACCTAGGAGTTCCGTCGGGTGCGTCCAAAACGATTTTTGAGCCTATGGTATGTTCCGCGCAAACCGTGCACCTATCTTGAGTCAAGACTAGCACTATCTCCAAACGGACCGAAACGAGCTTCCACTTGAGCCTTGTCCCCTTGGAGTACCATCGGGTGCGTCCAAATTATTATCTGAGCCATGGTACGTTTGGCGCAAACCATGCTCCTATCTTACACCGATACTAACACCATCTCCAAACAGACCGAAATGTGATTCGACATGACCCGTGTCATCTAGGAGTTCCATCGGTTCTGTCCAAAATGATTTTTGAGCCTATGGTACGTTTGGCGCAAACCGTGCACCTGTCTTGCACCGACACTAACACCATCTCCAAACGAACCAAAACGTGACTCGACAAGACCCGTGTCACCTAGCAGTTCCATCAGGTGCATCCAAAATGATTTTCGACCCTATGGTACGTTCGGCGCAAACCGTGCACCTATCTTGCGTCAAGACTAGCACTATCTCTAAACACACTGAAATGAGCTTGCACTTGAGCCTCGTCACCTAGGAGTACCATGAGTGCATCCAAAACGGTTACTAAGCCTATGGTATGTTTGGCGCAAACTATGCACCTGTCTTGCACCGATACTAACACCATCTCCAAACGGGCCAAAACATGATTCGACATGACTCGTGTCACCTAGGAGTTCCATCGGGTGCATCCAAAACGATTTTCGAGCCTATGGTACGTTCCGCGTAAACTGTGCACCTATCTTGAGTTAAGATTAGCACTATCTCCAAACGGACCAAAACGAGCTTCCACTTGAGCCTCGTCCCCTAGGAGTACCATCGGGTGCGCCCAAAATGATTTTCTGAAACATGGTACGTTTGGCGCAAACCGTGCTCCTGTCTTACACTGACACTAACACCATCTCCAAACAGACCGAAACGTGATTCGACATGAGCCGTGTCACCTAGGAGTTCCATCGGGTGCGTCCAAAATTATTTTCGAGCCTATGATACATTCCACGCAAACCGTGTACCTATCTTGAGTCAAGATTACCACTATCTCCAAATGGATCAAAATGAGCTTCTACTTCAGCCTGGTCACCTAGGAGTACCATCGGTTCTGACCAAAACAATTTCTGAGCCTATTGTACGTTTGGCGCAAACCGTGCACGCGTCTTGCACCGACACTAACACCATCTCCAAACGAACCAAAACGTGACTCAACAAGACCCGTGTCACCTAGCAGTTCCATCAGGTGCGTTCAAAACGATTTCCGAGCATATGGTGCGTTCGGCGCCAAACCGTGCACCCTATCTTGCGTCAAGACTAGCACTATCTCTAAACACACCGAAATGAGCTTGCACTTGAGCCTCGTCACCTAGGAGTACCATCAGTGCATACAAAATGGTTACTAAGCCTATGGTACGTTTGGCGCAAACTATGCACCTGTCTTGCACCGACACTAACACCATCTCCAAACGGACCGAAACGTGATTCGACATGACCCGTGTCACCTAGGAGTTCCATTGGGTGCGTCCAAAATCATTTTTGAGCCTATGGTATGTTCCGCGCAAACCGTGCACCTATCTTGAGTCAAGGTTAGCACTATCTCCAAACGGACCAAAACGAGCTTCCACTTGAGCCTCGTCCCCTAGGAGTACCGTCGGGTGCGTCCAAAATGATTTTCTGATCCACGGTACGTTTGGCACAAACCGTGCTCCTGTCTTACACCGACACTAACACCATCTCCAAACAGACCAAAACATGATTCGACATGACCCGTGTCACCTAGGAGTTCCATCGGGTGCGTCCAAAATGATTTTCGAGCCTATGGTATGTTTTGCACAAACCGTGCAAGTATCTTGAGTCAAGATTAGCACTATCTCCAAACGGACCGAAACGAGCTTCCACTTGAGCCTCGTCTCCTAGGAGTACCATCGGGTGCGTCCAAAACGATTTTCTGAGCCATGGTATGTTTGGCGCAATCTGTGCATCTATCTTGCACCGACACTAACACTATCTCCAAACGGACCGAAACGTGATTCGACATGACCTGTGTCACCTAGGAGTTCCGTCGGGTGCGTCCAAAATGATTTTTGAGCCTATGGTATGTTCCGCGCAAACCGTGCACCTATCTTGAGTCAAGGTTAGCACTATCTCCAAACGGACCGAAACGAGCTTACACTTGAGCCTTGTCCCCTAGGAGTACCATCGGGTGCGTCCAAATTATTATCTGAGCCATGGTACGTTTGGCGCAAACCATGCTCCTGTCTTACACCGATACTAACACCATCTCCAAACAGACCGAAATGTGATTCGACATGACCCGTGCCATCTAGGAGTTCCATCGGTTCTGTCCAAAACGATTTTTGAGCCTATGGTACATTTGGCGCAAACCGTGCACCTGTCTTGCACCGACACTAACACCATCTCCAAACGAACCAAAACGTGACTCGACAAGACCCGTGTCACCTAGCTGTTCCATCAGGTGCATCCAAAATGATTTCTGACCCTATGGTACGTTCGGCGCAAACCGCGCACCTGTCTTGCGTCAAGACTAGCACTATCTCTAAACACACTGAAAAGAGCTTGCACTTGAGCCTCGTCACCTAGGAGTACCATCAGTGCATCCAAAATGGTTACTAAGCCTATGGTACGTTTGGCGCAAACTATGCACCTGTCTTGCACCGATACTAACACCATCTCCAAACGGGCCAAAACATGATTCGACATGACTCGTGTCACCTAGGAGTTCCATCGGGTGCATCCAAAACGATTTTTGAGCCTATGGTACGTTTGGCGCAAACCATGCACCTGTCTTGCACCGACACTAACACCATCTCCAAACGAACCAAAACGTGACTCGACAAGACCCGTGTCACCTAGGAGTTCCTTAGGGTGCGTCCAAAATGATTTTGGAGCCTCTGATACATTCCACGCAAACCGTGCACCTATCTTGAGTCAAGATTAGCACTATCTCCAAATGGATGAAAATGATCTTCTACTTCATCCTGGTCACCTAGGAGTACCATCGGTTCTGTCCAAAACGAATTCTGAGCCTATGGTACGTTGGGCGCAAACCGTGCACCTGTCTTGGACCGACACTAACATCATCTCCAAACGGACCAAAACGTCATTCGACATGACCCGTGTCACCTAGGAGTTCCATCGGGTGCGTCCAAAAAGATTTTTGAGCCTATGGTATGTTCCGCGCAAACCGTGCACCTATCTTGAGTCAAGACTAGCACTATCTCCAAACGGACCGAAACGAGCTTCCACTTGAGCCTCGTCTCCTAGGAGTACCATCGGTTGCGTCCAAAACGATTTTCTGAGCCATGGTATGTTTGGCGCAAACTATGCACCTATCTTGCACCAACACTAACACTATCTCCAAACAGACCAAAACGTGATTCGACATGACCCGTGTCACCTAGGAGTTCCATTGGGCGCGTCCAAAATGATTTTTCAGCCTATGGTATGTTCTGCGCAAACCGTGCACCTATCTTGAGTCAAGATTAGCATTATCTCCAAACGGATCAAAATGAGTTTCTACTTCAGCCTGGTCACCTAGGAGTACCATCGGTTCTGTCCAAAATGATTTTTGAGCCTATGGTACGTTTGGCGCAAACCATGCACGTGTCTTGCACCGACACTAACACCATCACCAAACGAACCAAAACGTGACTCGACAAGACCCGTGTCACCTAGGAGTTGCATCGGGTGCGTCCAAAATGATTTTCGAGCCTATGATACATTCCACGCAAACCGTGCACCTATCTTGAGTCAAGATTAGCACTATCTCCAAACGGATGAAAATGAGCTTCTACTTCAGCCTGGTCACCTAGGAGTACCATCAGTTCTGTCCAAAATGATTTCTGAGCCTGTGGTACGTTGGGCGCAAACCGTGCACCTGTCTTGGACCGACACTAACACCATCTCCAAACGGACCAAAACGTGATTCGACATGACCCGTGTCACCTAGGAGTTCCATCGGGTTCGTCCAAAAAGATTTTTGAGCCTATGGTATGTTCCGCGCAAACCGTGCACCTATCTTGAGTCAACACTAGCACTATCTCCAAACGGACCAAAGCGAGCTTCCACTTGAGCCTCGTCTCCTAGGAGTACCATCGGTTGTGTCCAAAATCATTTTCTGAGCCATGGTATGTTTGGCGCAAACTATGCACCTATCTTGCACCGACACTAACACTATCTCCAAACGGACCGAAACGTGATTCGACATGACCCGTGTCACCTAGGAGTTCCATCAGGTGCATCCAAAACGATTTTTGAGCCTATGTTATGTTCCGCGCAAACCGTGCACCTATCTTGAGTCAAGGTTAGCACTGTCTCCAAATGGACCAGAACGAGCTTCCACTTGAGCCTCGTCCCCTAGGAGTACCATCGGGTGCGTCCAAAATGATTTTCTGAGCCATGGTACGTTTGGCACAAACCGTGCTCCTGTCTTACACCGACACTAACACCATCTCCAAATAGACCGAAACGTGATTCGACATGACCCGTGTCACCTAGGAGTTCCATCGGGTGCGTCCAAAATGATTTTTGAGCCTATGATACATTCCACGCAAACCGTGCACCTATCTTGAGTCAAGATTAGCACTATCTCCAAACAGATCAAAATGAGCTTCTACTTCAGCCTGGTCACCTAGGAGTACCATCGGTTCTGTCCAAAACGATTTTTGAGCCTATGGTACATTTGGCGCAAACCGTGCACCTGACACTAACACCATCTCCAAATGGACCAAAATGTCATTCGACATGACCCGTGTCACCTAGGAGTTCCATCGGGTGCGTCCAAAAAGATTTTTGAGCCTATGGTATGTTCCGCGCAAACCGTGCACCTATCTTGAGTCAAGACTAGCACTATCTCCAAACGGATCAAAATGAGCTTCCACTTGAGCCTCGTCTCCTAGGAGTACCATCGGTTGCGTCCAAAATGATTTTCTGAGCCATGGTATGTTTGGCCCAAACTGTTCACCTATCTTGCACCGACACTAACACTATCTTCAAACGGACCGAAACGTGATTCGACATGACCCGTGTCACCTAGGAGTTCCATCGGGTGCATCAAAAATGATTTTTGAGCCTATGGTATGTTCCGCGCAAACCGTGCACCTATCTTGAGTCAAGGTAAGCACTATCTCCAAACGGACCAGAACGAGCTTCCACTTGAGCCTCGTCCCCTAGGAGTACCATCGGGTGCGTCCAAAATGATTTTCTGAGCCATGGTACCTTTGGCGCAAACCGTGCTCCTGTCTTACACCGACACTAACACCATCTCCAAACAGACCGAAACGTGATTCGACATGACCCATGTCACCTAGGAGTTCCATCGGGTGCGTCCAAAATGATTTTCGAGCCTTTGATACATTCCACGCAAACCGTGCACCTATCTTGAGTCAAGATTAGCACTATCTCCAAACGGATCAAAATGAGCTTCTACTTCAGCCTGGTCACCTAATAGTACCATCGGTTCTGTCCAAAAGCGATTTACGAGCCTATGGTGCGTTTAGGCATAAACCGTGCACCTAACACTAACACCATCTCCAAACAAACCAAAATGTGATTCGACCTGACCCGTGTCACCTAGGAGTTCCATCGGTGCGTCCAAAAGATTTTTGAGCCTATGGTATGTTCGCGCAAAACCGTGCACCTATCTTGAGTCTAGACTAGCACTATCTCCAAACGGACCAAAACGAGCTTCCACTTGAGCCTCGTCTCCTAGGAGTACCATCGGTTGCGTCCAAAAAGATTTTCTGAGCCATGGTATGTTTGCCCAAACTGTGCACCTATCTTGCACCGACACTAACACTATCTTGAAACGGACCGAAATGTGATTCGACATGACCCGTGTCACCTAGGAGTTCCTTCGGGTGCATCCAAAATGATTTTTGAGCCTATGGTATGTTCCGCGCAAACCGTGCACCTATCTTGAGTCAAGGTTAGCACTATCTACAAACGGACCAAAACGAGCTTCCACTTGAGCCTCATCCCTAGGAGTACCATCAGGTGCGCCAAAAACGATTTTCTGAGCCATGGTACGTTTGGCGCAAACCGTGCTCCTGTCTTACACCGACACTAACACCATCTCCAAACAGACCAAAACATGATTCGACATGAGCCGTGTCACCTAGGAGTTCCATCGGGTGCGTCCAAAACGATTATCGAGCCTATGGTATGTTCCGCGCAAACTGTGCACATATCTTGAGTCAAGAATAACACTATCTCCAAACGGACCGAAACGAGCTTCCACTTGAGCCTCGTCTCCTAGGACTACCATCGGTTGCGTCCAAAACAATTTTCTGAGCCATGGTATGTTTGGCGCAAACTATGCACCTATCTTGCACCAACACTAACACTATCTCCAAACAGACCGAAACGTGATTCGACATGACCCGTGTCACCTAGGAGTTCCATTGGGTGCGTCCAAAACGATTTTTGAGCCTATGGTATGTTCTGCGCAAAGCGTGCACCTATCTTGAGTCAAGATTAGCATTATCTCCAAACGGATCAAAATGAGCTTCTACTTCAGCCTGGTCACCTAGGAGTACCATCGGTTCTGTCCAAAATGATTTTTGAGCCTATGGTACGTTTGGCGCAAACCATGCACCTGTCTTGCACCGACACTAACACCATCTCCAAACGAACCAAAACGTGACTCGACAAGACCCGTGTCACCTAGGAGTTGCATCGGGTGCGTCCAAAACGATTTCTGAGCCTATGATTCATTTGGCGCAGACCATGCACCTATGTTGCACTGACGCTAACACCGTCTCCAAACGGACAGAAACGAGATTCCACATGGCCCACGTCACCTAGAAGTTCCATCAGGTGCGTCCAAAAGCGATATTCGAGCCTATAGTGCGTTCGGCGCGCAAACCGTGCAACTTTCTTGCGTCAAGACTAGTACTATCTCTAAGCAGACCGAAACGGCGTGCCACGTGAGCCTCGTCACCTAGGAGTACCTTGATGCATCCAAAACGGTTTACGAGCCTATAGTACGTTTGGCGCAAACCATGCAACTATCTTGCACCGACTCTAACACAATCTCCAAATGAACCAAAGCGTGAGTTCGACATGGCCCGTGTCACCTAGGAGTTCCATCGGGTGCGTCCAAAACGATTTCCGAGCCTATAGTGCGTTCGGTGCAAACCGTGCACCTATCTTGAGTCAAGATTAGCACTATCTCCAAACGGACCCGAAACGAGCTTCCACTTGAGCCTCATCGTCCGTGGGTGTACCATCGGAAAGGCGTCCAAAATGATTTACGAGCCTATGATACATTTGCGCGAGACCATGCACCTATGTTGCCCGACACTAACACCGTCTCCAAGCGGACGAACGAGATTCCACATGACCCCACATCACGTAGGAGTTCCATCGACACGTCCAAAACAATTTCTAAGTCTATGAAATACGTTCAAATAAGCAAACCATGCACCTATCTACATCAAGACTAGCACTATCTCCAAACGGACCAAAGCGAGCTTCCACATGAGGCTCATCACCTAGGAGTACCATCGGGTGTGTACAAAAGCGATTTACGAACCTATGGTACGTTTGGCGCAAACCATGCACCTATCTTGCACCAACACTAACACCGACTCCAAAGCGGATGAAACGAGATTCCACATGACCTGTCAACTCGAGTTCCATCGTTTGCATCCAAAACGCGATTTTGAGCCTATAGTACGTTCGGTGCAAATCTTGCACCTATCTTGAGTCATGATTAGCACTATCTCCAAAGCGGATGAGAACGAGTTTCCACTTGAGCCTCGTCACTTAGGGTACCATCGGGTGCATCCAAAACGATTTCTAAGCCTATGGTATATTTGGCATAAGCTGTGCACCTATCTTGCACCGATACTAACACCATGTCCAAACGGATCAAAACAAGATTCGACGCACCCACTCACCTAGGAGTTGCATCGGGTGCATCCAAAACAATTTCTAAGCCTACGTTTGGCACAAACCGTTGCACCTATCTGCGTCGGCAATATCTCCTAACGGACCAAAACAAGCTTCCACTTGAGCCTCGTCACATAGGAGTACCATCGGGTGTGTCCAAAACGATTTACGAGCCTATGATACATTTGGCGCGAGAACAATGCACCTATGTTGCACCTGAGCGCTAACACCGTCTCCAAATGGGCGGAACACGATATTCCACATGACCCACGTCACCTAGAAGTTCCATCGGGTGCGTCCAAAATGATTTTCGAGCCTATGGTACGTTCGGCGCGCAAACCGTGCACCTATCTTGCGTCAAGACTAGTACTATCTCTAAATGGAACCAAACGAGCGTGCCGTGAGCCTCGTCACCTAGGAGTACCATCGATGCATCCAAAACGGTTTACGAACCTATGGTACGTTTGGCGCAAACCATGCAACTATCTTGCACCGACACTAACACCATCTCCAAACGAATCGAAGCGTGATTCGACATGGCCCGTGTCACCTAGGAGTTCCATCGGGGTGCGTCCAAAACGATTTCCGAGCCTATGGTTCGTTCCGCGCAAACCGTGCACCTATCTTGAGTCAAGATTAGCACTATCTCCAAACGGACGAAACGAGCTTCCATTTGAGCCTCGTCACCTAGGGAGTACCATCTGGTGCGTCCAAAATGATTTCTGAGCCATGGTATGTTTGGCGCAAACCGTGCACCTATCATGCAGCGACACTAACACCGTCTCCAAACGGATGAAACGAGATTCGACATGACCCACATCACGTAGGAGTTCCATCGGGCACGTCCAAAACAATTTCTAAGCCTATGGTGACGTTCCGCGCAAACCGTGCACCTATCTTGAGTCAAGATTAGCACTATGTCCAAACGGACCGAAACGAGCTTCCACTTGAGCCTCGTCACGTAGGTGTACCATCGGGTGCGTCCAAAATGATTTCTGAGCCTATGATACATTTGGCGCAGACCATGCACCTATGTTGCACTGACACTAACACCGTCTCCAAACGGATCGAAACGAGATTCGACATGACCCACATCACGTGGGTGTTCCATCGATGCATCCAAAACGGTTTCTGAGCCTATGGTACATTTGGCGCAAACCATGCACCTATCTTGCACTGACTCTAACACCATCTCCAAACAAACCGAAACGTGATTCGACATGACCCGTGTCACCTAGGATTTCCATCGGGTGCGTCCAAAACGATTTCTAAGCCTATGGTACGTTCCGCGCAAACCGTGCACCTATCTTGAGTCAACATTAGCACTATCTCCAAACAGACCGAAACGAGCTTCCACCTGAGCCTCGTCACCTAGGTGTACCATCAGTGCATCCAAAACAGTTTCTGAGCCTATGGTACGTTTGGCGCAAACCATGCACCTATCTTGCACCGACAATAACACCGTCTCCAAACGAACTTAAACGTGATTTGATATGACCCGTGTGACCTTGGAGTTCCATCGGGTGCGTCCAAAACGATTTTCGAGCCTATGGTACGTTCAGCGCAAACCGTGCACCTATCTTGAGTCAAGATTAGCACTATCTCCAAACGGACCGAAACGAGCTTCCACTTGAGCCTCATCACGTAGGAGTACCATGGGTGCGTCCAAAGCGATTTGAGCCTATGATACATTTGGCGCAGACCATGCACCTATGTTGCACTAACGCTAACACCGCTCCAAAGCGGATGAAACGAGATTCCACATGGCCCACGTCACCTAGAAGTTCCATCGGGTGCGTCCAAAAGCGATATTCGAGCCTATAGTGCGTTCGCGCGCAAACCGTGCACCTTTCTTGCATCAAGACTAGTACTATCTCTAAACAGACCGAAACGAGCGTGCACGTGAGCCTCGTCACCTAGGAGTACCTTCGATGGATCCAAAACAGTTTCTGAGCCTATGGTACGTTTGGCGCAAACCATGCAACTATCTTTCACCGACTCTAACACCATCTCCAAACGAACCGAAACGTGATTCGACATGACCCATGTCACCTAGGAGTTCCATCGGGTGCGTCCAAAACTATTTCCGAGCCTATGGTACGTTCCGCGCAAACCGTGCACCTATCTTGAGTCAAGATTAGCACTATCTCCAAACGGACCAAAACGAGCTTCCACTTGAGCCTCGTCACGTAGAAGTACCATCGGGTGCATCCAAAATGATTTCTAAGCCTATGGTATGTTTGGCGCAAACTGTGCACCTATCTTGCACCGATACTAACACCATGTCCAAACGGATCAAAACAAGATTCGACATGACCCACTCACCTAGGAGTTGCATCGGGTGCATCCAAAACAATTTCTAAGCCTATGGTACGTTTGGCACAAACCGTGCACCTATCTGCGTTAGCAATATCTCCTAACGGACCGAAACAAGCTTCCACTTGTGCCTCATCACATAGGAGTACCATCGGGTGTGTCCAAAACGATTTCTGAGCCTATGATACACCTATGTTGCACGGATGCTAACACCGTCTCCAAGCGGACGAAACAATATTCCACATGACCCACGTCACCTAGAAGTTCCATCGGGTGCGTCCAAAATGATTTTCGAGCCTATGGTACGCGTTCGGCGCAAAACCATGCACCTATCTTGCGTCAAGACTAGTCTTGTCTCTAAACAGACCAAACGAGGCGTGCACGTGAGCCTCGTCACCTAGGAGTACCATCGGTGCATCCAAAACGGTTTCACGAGCCTATGGTACGTTTGGCGCAAACCATGCAACTATCTTGCACCGACACTAACACCATCTCCAAACAAACCAAAACGTGATTCGACATGACCCGTGTCACCTAGGAGTTACATCGGGTGCGTCCAAAACGATTTCCGAGCCTATGGTACGTTCCGCGCAAACCGTGCACCTATCTTGAGTCAAGATTTGCAGTATCTCCAAACGGACCGAAACGAGCTTCTGTTTGAGCCTCGTCACCTAGGAGTACCATCTGGTGCGTCCAAAATGATTTCTGAGCCATGGTATGTTTGGCGCAAACCGTGCACCTATCATGCAGTGACACTAACACCGTCTCCAAATGGATCGAAACGAGATTCGACATGACCCACATCATGTAGGAGTTCCATCGGGTACGTCCAAAACAATTTCTAAGCCTATGGTATGTTCAAACATGCAAAACGTGCACCTTTCTACATCAAGACTAGCACTATCTCCAAACGGACCGAAACGAGCTTCCACATGAGGCTCGTCACCTAGGAAATACCATCGGTGTGTACAAAAGCGATTTCGAACCTATGGTACGTTTGGCGCAAACCATGCACCTATCTTGCACCGACACTAATACCGTCTTGCAAATGCAGATGAAACGAGATTCCACATGACCCGTCACCTCGGAGTTCCATCGTTTGCATCCATAACGATTTCTCGAGCCTATAGTGCGTTCGGTGCAAATCTTGCACCTATCTTGAGTCATGATTAGCACTATCTCCAAACCGGCGAGAACGAGTTTCCACTTGAGCCTCGTCACTTATGAGTACCATCGGGTGCATCCAAAATGATTTCTAAGCCTATGGTATGTTTGGCGCAAACTGTGCACCTAAATTGCACCGATACTAACACCATGTCCAAACGGATCAAAACAAGATTCGACATGACCCACTCACCTAGGAGTTGCATCGGGTGCATCCAAAACAATTTCTAAGCCTATGGTACGTTTGGCACAAACCGTGCACCTATCTGCGTCAGCAATATCTCCTAACGGACGAAAACAAGCTTCCACTTGAGCCTCGTCACGTAGGAGTACCATCGGGTGTGTCCAAAACGATTTCTGAGCCTATGATACATTAGGCGCAGACCATGCACCTATGTTGCACTGACGCTAACACCATCTCCAAACGGACAGAAATGAGATTCCACATGACACAAGTCACCTAGAAGTTCCATCGGGTGCGTCCAAAACGATTTTCGAGCCTATGGTATGTTCGGCGCAAACCGAGCACCTATCTTGCGTCAAGACTAGTATTATCTCTAAACAGACCGAAACGAGCGTGCACGTGAGCGTCGTCACCTAGGAGTACCATCGGTGCATCCAAAACGGTTTCTGAGCCTATGGTACGTTTGGCGCAAACCATGCAACTATCTTGCACCGACACTAACACCATCTCCAAATGAACCGAAACGTGATTCGACATGGCCCGTGTCACCTAGGAGTTCCATCGGGTGCGTCCAAAACGATTTCTGAGCCTATGGTACGTTCCGCGCAAACCGTGCAACTATCTTGAGTCAAGATTAGCACTATCTCCAAATGGACCGAAACGAGCTTCCATTTGAGCCTCGTCACCTAGTAGTACCATCTGGTGCGTCCAAAATGATTTCTGAGCCATGGTATGTTTGGCGCAAACCGTGCACCTATCATGCAGCGACACTAACACCGTCTCCAAACGGATGAAACGAGATTCGACATGACCCACATCACGTAGGAGTTCCATCGGGCATGATGAGGACATCACCTGCTCGGATATAACCACATTGGCAACTTTTGATTCACAGGTGAAACAATTCTTTATCATGATTGTATTTGATACATTTGATGAATTGATGCTGCACCATGATGTGTGTTCATTCTCATTTTCAGAATTACTTACATGGATCAAGGGAAGGTTTGATTGCATATGGAAAGCATGGAAGGTTAATGAAGTTGATTGGGGACCAAATCCAAGTATTCCTAACGTCCTCCACTAGGCCACCACGTCGCTTTGGTTCCAAGGACAGAAAGAGTCCAAGTACAACACGTTTTGGAAGTTGAATTCGGACTGCAAAATAGTCCCAAATTGCGACGGTCGCCACGACTTCATACGGACTCCGATTGGGACGTTCTAGCACTTTTTGGAAAGCTTATCAAGTCTATTTTCCAACGGATCTGGACTCATGGCCATATCTTATCCGATGCTTCTGCAGTCATCGTTTCAACGCCGGGACCTTTTCTGCCTTTGGTGCTGCGTCACCCTATTTTGGGCCGATGACCCATGTATCAAGTTGGGTCCATTAGGGACGCGTCCTAGGGTTGGAGAACGACCCCAACACCCCCCTAGGCGTTCCCCTATGTATTAATAAGGATTAGAGCCGCCACAAACAGATTGGGTTTTGTTTTGTTGAAAGTTTAGCCATTGCTACTTCCTTCTTGTAGGCGTGTGTGTCGACTAGACCATCCGTTCTACTTGATTCGAAACCCCAACTTTGTGATTTCAGATTGGTTTTCATCTCCATATTTGCAATTGAGTTGCTTGTTCTACTTGTTCTTGCTTGTTCCTCGATTGCTTGCGGGAATTACCCTAGTGGTTTGGTTGATCGCACTCCACAAGATCGCGGCGGTATTGTTGGAGGTGGTGTATCGATTGCTAAGGCGCAGCTTGGAAGGCTGTAGTCGGGCGTGTGAACGTCATCTCCACCCATCAATCGAGTTATCCCACACCTCTCATCGAAAGATCGAAAACAAACCCTAAGCGGGATCATATCGGTTGGTATCGAGCAAGGTTGATCGGTGAGAGACTTCCAGTTCTTTGCTTGTTTTTAATCTCCTATGGTCCGAAAAAGCCAAAAGAAAATTAGTAGATTAGTTCTTCATAATCCCAAAACCCCTTTGAGCTTAATACTATTACTTTGCTTAGTTAGGGCTTATTGAATTAACGGTTGCATCATCGTGCAAGTTCTTTGGTCTTAGCGTCTAGTCGTTTAGAGTTTTGAGTTCTAGTCACGTTTACATCACCATCGCAGATTTGAGTTTATTTGTTTCTCTCTAGGAATCCGAGTGGATTTTCAAATTCTTTTGTTTTGTTTACCACCATTATCCTAGCCACGTCCTTGGAGGTTTCATCCACGTCCATATTTCCATCTACAAAAGGAAGTCCAACAAGATCAAGATAGAATTGATTGAGTCTGTTTTATCTTGAAAAGAAAAGCACCATATTTCCTTTGTCGAGTCTGAATAGGGAGTTTAAATACAATCTAGAAACCTTAACTTGTCCTCTTTCCAACGGGATCGAGCTTGGTCCCAAATTCATTCTGGCGCTTCACAATTGCCACGGAGATTTATGCGCGTCTGCTGGGTTTTGCAAAACAACCACTTGTTTGACTTTGCTCTTGAATCACCCTTCCCAAGGAAACATTTAATTGCTTTGTAAGTAGCTTGTTATTTCTTGTTGCAAAATTTCAGTTTTGTGCTAGTTGAAAGAAAAAAAAGCGAAAAAGACAGAAAAGAAAGAAAAGAAAGACGAAAAGAAAGAAAGAAAAGAAAGAGAAAGAAGAAGAAAGAGTTTTTCTTTTGTTGTTATTCACATCCTTGTGATCCTTCTTTGCTGCATTTCGGTGACTTCGTTTGTGTCGGGCTCGCGTCTCTAGCATGTACTAGCCTAGGACCAAACATAATAACGTCGTTGAGCGTTTGTTCAATTTGCTTGCAACTAACGTGGTTCTAGTACTTCTTTTCTTTAGCCCGCCTCTGACTCCACATATTCGACTACTGACTTGAGAGGTTTTTGTTGCTTGGCACCGATACACACTTCATTCCACGGTTGCAGACTTGTTGGTTGCCGTCACCTCCTGTTTGGCTTGGTAAGAACTTGTAAGGGCTTGTTTTCAACAAGTTGAGTTTGAGAGAATTACAACCGACACATCCTAGTAGTTGACAGGTGACGATACATATTACTTTTGTGTTTCTTGTTTTCTACTAATCATGACAGGTGATCACGGAAATTTTTGAGCTGTTGAAACTAGACCCTCATATTCGGGATGTCATTCAACACTTGCCGTTATCACGATGGTAAGTTTGATGCTAAAGCTTACACTTGATTGGGAGCTAAAAGTAGATAATGAATTTGATGAGCATGACCTGTCTGAGAAACAAAAGATTTATATTGCCTCAATGTTTTGACTGAATTTGCTTTGCTAGAATGGAAACACATTTGTAGGCGAACAAAGTTCGAGAATCTTGGGAAGACTTCAAATTTCTTTTTAGAGATGCATTAGTTCCAACATATTATCTTTGATTATTTGCTTGCAAAATTAGACAAGTTGAAGCAGGGTAGTAAGACTGTGAAACAATACTACCATGATTTTAAGATTTGTATCATGTTTAGTGGATTGGATGAATGCATGAAAGATGTTATGAGTAGGTTCATGAGCGGGCTCAATTCTGAAATTCGAACCTTGTTAATTAGCAAATCATATTGCCATATTGGTCAATTGTTTTGTCTTGCTCTCAATGCTGAAAAAGAGATTCTATTATCTGTGAATAAGAATGATGTGACCCATAATGTCCAAAATTTGTCCACTCTGCATGCTAATGAAGAGCAACAAATAGTGGAACCCACAACTGATTTTCCTTTATCACAAAATGAATTACTTGCTGTTCCTTGTGAAAAAGAGGAGTTGTGTGCTGAAGATTCTTTTACTCCTATGCCACAAGTAACGAATAAGTGTGATACTTTTGGTTTGGAACCATACAAATATGCTGAAGATAAGCTTTTTCATCCTATTACATGTGCACAAGATGAACTGAATTTGCTATCCTCTTTAAATACTTTGGGTTATATTGAATTTGATATTATGTGTAATCTAAATTGTCTAAAAGAGAAACTTAAATTTGATTCTGGTTTGCCAAGTTTTAATCATTGTTCGCTTCATGCAATTGGCAAATATGACCGCAAAGGAGAATATTTGGTGTATAAAGTTTATATTTGCTCTAAGATGAAAAATCCTTTTGGGCTACAATACCATGATCAAATAGGGGGCTGCACTAACACTAATAATGTCTTGCAAAGTTTTCCTAGTTTTTCTGATATGCAACAGGGTAAGGCCAAAGAAGGGGAGCATTGTTGGTTGTGGCCATGCAAATAATAGTCGTCGCTCCATGCTCCAACATCAAAGCAAGCACCTTTGAATGCCATTGGAGCAAGTCGAGGACGACTTGCAGCAAGAAGGGAGAATGATGAGGACATCACCTGCTCGGATATAACCACATTGGCAACTTTTGATTCACAGGTGAAACAATTCTTTATCATGATTGTATTTGATACATTTGATGAATTGATCTTTGCACCATGATGTGTGTTCATTCTCATTTTCAGAATTACTTACATGGATCAAGGGAAGGTTTGATTGCATATGGAAAGCATGGAAGGTTAATGAAGTTGATTGGGGACCAAATCCAAGTATTCCTAACGTCCTCCACTAGGCCACCACGTCGCTTTGGTTCCAAGGACAGAAAGAGTCCAAGTACAACACGTTTTGGAAGTTGAATTCGGACTGCAAAATAGTCCCAAATTGCGACGGTCGCCACGACTTCATACGGACTCCGATTGGGACGTTCTAGCACTTTTTGGAAAGCTTATCAAGTCTATTTTCCAACGGATCTGGACTCATGGCCATATCTTATCCGATGCTTCTGCAGTCATCGTTTCAACGCCGGGACCTTTTCTGCCTTTGGTGCTGCGTCACCCTATTTTGGGCCGATGACCCATGTATCAAGTTGGGTCCATTAGGGACGCGTCCTAGGGTTGGAGAACGACCCCAACACCCCCCTAGGCGTTCCCCTATGTATTAATAAGGATTAGAGCCGCCACAAACAGATTGGGTTTTGTTTTGTTGAAAGTTTAGCCATTGCTACTTCCTTGTAGACGTGTGTGTCGACTAGACCATCCGTTCTACTTGATTCAGAACCCCAACTTTGTGATTTCAGATTGGTTTTCATCTCCATATTTGCAATTGAGTTGCTTGTTCTACTTGTTCTTGCTTGTTCCTCGATTGCTTGCAGGAATTACCCTAGTGGTTTGGTTGATCGCACTCCACAAGATCGCGGCAGCTGTTGGAGGTGGTGTATCGATTGCTAAGGCGCAGCTTGGAAGGCTGTAGTCGGGCCGTGAACGTCATCTCCACCCATCAATCGAGTTATCCCACACCTCTCATCGAAAGATCAGAAACAAACCCTAGCGGGATCATATCAGTTGGTATCAGAGCAAGGTTGATCGGTGAGAGACTTCCAGTTCTTTGCTGTTTTTAATCTCCTATGGTCCAGAAAAAGCCAAAAGAAAATTAGTAGATTAGTTCTTCATAATCCCAAAACCCCTTTGAGCTTAATACTATTACTGCTTAGTTAGGGCTTATTGAATTAACGGTTGCATCATCGTGCAAGTTGCTGGTCTTAGCGTCTAGTCGTTTAGAGTTTTGAGTTCTAGTCACGTTTCTGTCACCATCGCAGATTTGAGTTTATTTGTTTCTCTCTAGGAATCCGAGTGGATTTTCAAATTCTTTTGTTTTGTTTACCACCATTATCCTAGCCACGTCCTTGGAGGTTTCATCCACGTCCATATTTCCATCTACAAAAAGGAAGTCCAACAAGATCAAGATAGAATTCGATTCGAGTCCTGTTTTATCTTGAAAAAAAGCACCATATTTCCTTTGTCGAGAGTCTGAATAGGGAGTTTAAATACAATCTAGAAACCTTAACTTGTCCTCTTTCCAACGGATCGAGCTTGGTCCCAAATTCATTCTGGCGCTTCACAATTGCCACTCGGAGATTTGCGCGTCTGCTGGTTTTGCAAAACAACCACTTGTTTGACTTTGCTCTTGAATCACCCTTCCCAAGGAAACATTTAATTGCTGTAAGTAGCTTGTTATTTCTTGTTGCAAAATTTCAGTTTTGTGCTAGTTGAAAGAAAAAAAAAAAAAGAAAAAGACGAGAAGAAAGAAAAGAAAGAAAGAAAGAAAGAAAGAAAAGAAAGAGAAAGAAGAAGAGAAGAGTTTTTCTTTTGTTGTTATTCCTGTCCTTGTGATCCTTCTTTGCTGCAGCTCAGTGACTTCGTTTGTGTCCAGGCTCGCGTCTCTAGCATGTACTAGCCTAGGACCAGCATAATAACGTCGTTGAGCGTTTGTTCCCCTATGTATTAATAAGGATTAGAGCCGCCACAAACAGATTGGGTTTTGTTTTGTTGAAAGTTTAGCCATTGCTACTTCCTTGTAGACGTGTGTGTCGACTAGACCATCCGTTCTACTTGATTCAGAACCCTAACTTTGTGATTTCAGATTGGTTTTCATCTCCATATTTGCAATTGAGTTGCTTGTTCTACTTGTTCTTGCTTGTTCCTCGATTGCTTGCAGGAATTACCCTAGTGGTTTGGTTGATCGCACTCCACAAGATCGCGGCAGCTGTTGGAGGTGGTGTATCGATTGCTAAGGCGCAGCTTGGAAGGCTGTAGTCGGGCCGTGAACGTCATCTCCACCCATCAATCGAGTTATCCCACACCTCTCATCGAAAGATCAGAAACAAACCCTAGCGGGATCATATCAGGGCACGTCCAAAACAATTTCTAAGCCAATGGTGAGGTTCCGCGCAAACCGTGCACCTATCTTGAGTCAAGATTAGCACTATCTCCAAACGGACCGAAACGAGCTTCCACTTGAGCCTCGTCACGTAGGAGTACCATCGGGTGCGTCCAAAACAATTTACGAGCCTATGATACATTTGGCGCGAGACCATGCACCTATGTTGCCTTGAGACTAACACCGTCTCTAAGCGGACGAAACGAGATTCCACATGACCCACTTCACGTAGGGAGTTCCATCCAGACACGTCCAAAACAATTTCTAACCCTATGGTGCGTTCAGTATAAACCGTGCACCTATCTACATCAAGACTAGCACTATCTCCAAAGCGGACGAAAAGCGAGCTTCCACATGAGGCTCGTCACCTCGGAGTTCCATCGTTTGCATCAAAATGATTTACGAGCCTATGGTGCGTTTGGCGCAAACCGTGCATCTATCATGCAACGACACTAAAACCGTCTCCCAAGCGGATCGAAGCGAGATTCGACATGACCCACATCACGTGGGGGAGTTCCATCGGGCACGTCCAAAACAATTTCTAAGCCTATAGTTCGTTCAGCGCAAACCGTGCACCTATCTACATCAAGACTAGCACTAGCTCCAAACGGACCGAAACGAGCTTCAACATGAGGCTCGTCACCTAGGAGTACCATCGGGTGTGCACAAAACGATTTCTGAACCTATGGTACGTTTGGCATAAACCCTGCACCTATCTTGCACCGACACTAACACCGTCCCCAAATGCGGTGAAACGAGATTCCACATGATCCCGTCACCTCGGAGTTCCATCGTTTGCATCCAAAAGCGATTTACGAGCCTATGAATGCGTTCGGTGCAAATCTTGCACCTATCTTGAGTCATGATTAGCACTATTTCCAAACCGGCCGAGAACGAGTTTCCACTTGAGCCTCGTCACTTAGGAGTACCATCGGGTGCATCCAAAAGCGATTTCTAAGCCGATGGTATGTTTGGCATAAATCGTGCACCTATCTTGCACCGATACTAACACCATGTCCAAACGGATCAAAACGAGATTCGACATGACCCACTCACCTAGGAGTTGCATCGGGTGCATCCAAAACAATTTCTAAGCCTATGGTACGTTTGGCACAAACCGTGCACCTATCTGTGTCAGCAATATCTCCTAACGGACGAAACAAGCTTCCACTTGAGCCTCGTCACGTGGGAGTACCATCGGTGTGTCCAAAACGATTTACGAGCCTATGCTACATTTGGCGCGAGACCATGCACCTATGTTGCCTCGGCGCTAACACCGTCTCCAAACGGATGACGAGATTCCACATGACCCACGTCACCTAGAAGTTCCATCGGGTGCGTCCAAAATGATTTTCGAGCCTATGGTACGTTCGGCCCAAACCGTACAACTATCTTGCGTCAACACAATTTTTTCGATCATGGTATAGAAAAGAATATTGATTTGATCTACCGTGATGCATAGAATCCCTATCAAATTGCCAAGGTCTACCTAGCGAGAATATTGCAAGCTTGCATAGGCACAACATCACATTCAACAATATCTTTATATGTCCCGATGGCAAAATTGATTCGCACAAGTCTAGTTACCTTGGCCTTACCACTGTTGTTCACCATTGGATGTAGTAGGGATGCGGGTGTGGTTTGGTGTTGGCGCAAGCTTACATACCATGTCGCTTGCTTGCCAAGTTGTTGCAGCTACCCCATCAATGATCATGCGGCACGAGCGGTCTTTGATGACACACTTTGTTTGAAATAAGGTGTGTCGCTGATTTTGCTCCACCTTCTCCATTTGTGCACTAAGCACTTTCATTTGTCACGATCAAGCTCTCATAGTGGTCCGCGTCATCTGCATTAACATGTTCTTCTATTTGTTCTTCACTACCCGCATGGTCGGCCGCAAGCAATGCAAGTGTATCTTCATCAAAATCACTAGCGGATAAACACTCACCATCATCTTTGACAATCATGACACGCTTGTTTGGACAGTCACGCATCACATGCCCATATCCACAGCACCGGTGACATTGTATGTTGCTTGTTCTACCCGTCGATGCCACGGATGAAGTACTTGCGTGAAGCTTTTGTATTGTCTTCGGCCCTGAATTTATAGGAGCAACTCGAGTCTTGTCACTTGGATGATGGCGTAGGAGTGCGTGGAGATGGAGTTGTAGCCATGCGTTGCTGCCATGAACTAGCTTTCCTGCTGAAGAAGCATTAGTCCTTGCGCTAGCACGTCGTCCCTGCACTTCCCTTTCAGCTTTACAAGCAAGATGAAACAAACAGTTTATGCTATTGTATTCTTTGTGAGCGAGGATGTCCTGAATTTCCTGATTTAACCCGCCCAAAATTCTAGCCATAGCAGGTTCCTCATCCTCCTCTAAATTACAACATAACATACCCGTTTGTAATTCACGATAATATTCATCTACACTTTTAGCACCTTGTCTCAATTGCTGCAACTTATTTATCATATCACGAGCATAATAAGATGGAACAAATCTAGCTCTCATGGCTCGTTTCAAATACGCATCCCAAGTTTTAGGTAGTTTATTAGGATTTTTCTTGCCATATTCTATCCACCAAATGAAGCAAAATCAGAACTCACTAGTAGCAACCCTAACACGTGTAGTCTCGGGAAAGTCATGGCATGCAAACTTTTGATCAACAGAAATCTCCCAAGTAATATATGCATCGGGGTCATATTTACATCAAAAGGAGGTATCTTAAATTTAATCTTACTGAAGGCATCGTCATTATTGTGTATCTCGCGTCGGCGGTTGCCACCCATACCTCTACGGTTGTGATGTAGATGACGGCGTTCACGAGTGTCTCGATCATCATGTTCAGTATCACCAGTGTAGTCAACGTCATCACCCCCATCCTCATGACCTGCCTCCTTTTCTTCTTTATACTTCTCTTTATCATCATTGTGCAAGGCATCAAAATGCCTTAGAAGAGCGACAAGGCTTTTGTCCACACTAGCAATTCCTCCAAACTTGCGAGCTTGTTATTGGTGGCAATCTGCGTTGCCTCAACTGCCCAAGCTTTTCATTTGTCACCCAGCAAGTCGCTATCAAGGCCCTCGGTGTGCGACTTCACTTTCCTTTCAAAATGTTGTATGATGCCCTTAGTGCGAGGTGAATGTGGAATAGTTTTATCATCACGACCTGTCATGGTTCAAAGGCAAAGACAACACGAAAACAAGTGAAGAGATAAAAGCCCTACAACTACTAGGAAGTAGCTACGACAAAGTCGCTCGCTCTCAACTTGTTACACAAGTTCTTACCAATTCTTACTTTGCTTTCGACAATAGGGACGCAGCCTACCAACAAGTCTGCACAATGGATGAAGTGTATCGGTGCCGCAACACAAGACACATCAAGCTGTAAAATATGTGGAGCTATAGGTGGGCTGAAAACAAAGGAACAACTAGCACCACGTTAGTTATAAAAAGCAAGCTGAATAATCGTTCAACCGTGCGGTGCTTGTCTTTGGTCCTAGCCTAGACCGTGCTAGAGGCCTTGAGCACCAGACACAAGCGAAGGCACAACGCACCACACAAGCGAGCGAACAATCACAAAACAGCCCCTTTTTTTCTTTCTCTTTCTTTTTCTTTTGGTTTTTTTTTCTTTTTCCTTTTTTTCTTTCTTTTTTTTTGCAGGGGACACTCAAAACTGATTATATGAATAGAGAGATGACAAATGAGCAACTCACCACTCACACTTTTTACGAAAGTGTAGGGGTATAAAGGTAATTAAAAGATCACTTTCAAGTATGGTATGACTTGAGTTGTTGGGTCAACAACTCAAACTGGGACACTCTCTCTCTCTCTAGAGTAAGATCACTCAAGTATGGTATAACTTGAGTGGTTACATCAACAACTCAAACTTGGACTTGCACCGACAAAAACAACTTAGATTCAGAAATAACTAGATCACGAAACCTACTCAGATTCGGAAACAATGAATCACCGAAATCTACTTAGATTCGAAACAATGGATCACCAAACCTGCTTTCGATTGAATATGGTATGACTTAAGTGGTTCGGACAGCCCACTCAAACGTGCGGTTGTGACTAGAACGTGACAAGAACTCGAAACTCTAAAGGACTAAAACTAAGACCAGCAAATTGACACAACCGATGCAACCGAAGCGACTCAACAAGCCCTAACTAGGTAGCACTAGCCTTGGCCCAAACGTTTATAGGATTGCAGAAACTAATCTACTATTTTTTTTGCTTTTACGGACTGTAGGAAAAATAAAAACAATGAAGAATTGCAAGTCTCTCACCGATAAACCTTGCTCGATTACCAATTGATAAGAACCCGCTAGGGTTTTGTGGACGATCTTTCGATGAGGGCGTGAGATAACTCGATTTGGTGGATGGAGATGGCGTTCACGGCTCGACTACTGACCTTCAAGACTGCGCCTTAGCAACCGATACACCACCTCCAAAGGCCGTCACGATCTTGTGGGCGTGACAACCAGACCACTAGGGCTCACATCTCCTGCAAGCAATCGAAGAACTAGCAAGAACAAGGAAACAAGCACTTGAATTTGCAAGATGAAATTGAAAACCTCAAACTGAATCTTATTATGAGTGGGGTTCCGAAGACAAGGAGGCAGGTAATTTGGATCAACACGCAGCGCCTACAAGCAAGTAGCAAAGGCTAAACTTGATCTAAACAAAACCCCGGTGTCTTGGCGGCGGCCAAAGGGTATATAACATGGGGTGGACGACCAACAAGGTGTTTGGGTCGTACTCAACCCTAAGACACGTCCCTAATGGACCCTAAGGCGATACACACCCATTGGACTAAAATAAGGTGGCGCAGGCACCACGGACATAAAGACCTCTCGACGGTAATTGAATAATTGCCGATGCTGCCAAACAGATATGGACGTGGAACTGGTTCCATATGAAAGTAGACTTGATAAGCTTTCCAACAAGTCCTAAAGCGTCCGAATCCAACTCTGTATGCAACCGTGGTGATGGTCACAAGTTGGTGCCTTTCTGCAGTCGAATCCAGCCATCGCGAATCCTTCTCCCTTTCGGTCTTCTCCTTGGTTCCTAATCAAAACAAGAGTGCATGCGTTTCCAAGATCTAAACAAGATGGACAGGAGCTCAAGAGGCAACTCAATTGATGATTAATTTTACGAGCACGAGCACGAGTAAGAGGACCAGCGATAGGTACTGGTGTCGGTAGCGGATCGTCGTTGGTGTTGATGTCCTCATCGAGATTCCACATGACCCACATCACGTAGGAGTTCCATCTGCACGTCCAAAACAATTTCTAACCCTATGGTACGTTCAGCGCAAACCGTGCACCTATCTACATCAAGACTAGCACTATCTCCAAACGGACGAAACGAGCTTCCACATGAGGCTCGTCACCTCGGAGTTCCATCGTTTGCATCCAACACGATTTCTGAGCCTATGGTATGTTCCGTGCAAATCTTGCACCTATCTTGAGTCATGATTAGCACTATCTCCAAACTGGCCGAGAACGAGTTTCCACTTGAGCCTCGTCACTTAGGAGTACCATCGGGTGCATCCAAAAGCGATTTCTAAGCCGATGGTATGTTTGGCGCAAAAGCATGCACCTATCTTGCACCGATACTAACACCATGTCCAAACGGATCAAAACGAGATTCGACATGACCCACTCACCTAGGAGTTGCATCGGGTGCATCCAAAACAATTTCTAAGCCTATGGTACGTTTGGCACAAACCGTGCACCTATCTGCGTCGACAATATCTCCTAACGGACGAAACAAGCTTCCACTTGAGCCTCGTCACATAGGAGTACCATCGGGTGTGTCCAAAAGCGATTTACGAGCCTATGCTACATTTGGCGCGAGACCATGCACCTATGTTGCCTTTGGCGCTAACACCGTCTCCAAACGGATAGAAACGAGATTCCACATGACCCACGTCACCTAGAAGTTCCATCGGGTGCGTCCAAAATGATTTTCGAGCCTATGGTACGTTCGGCCCAAACCGTACAACTATCTTGCGTCAACACAATTTTTCGATCATGGTATAGAAAAGAATATTGATTTGATCTACCGTGATGCATAGAATCCCTATCAAATTGCCAAGGTCTACCTAGCAGAATATTGCAAGCTTGCATAGGCACAACATCACATTCAACAATATCTTTATATGTCCCGATGGCAAAATTGATTCGCACAAGTCTAGTTACCTTGGCCTTACCACTTTGTTGTTCAGCCATTGGATGTAGTAGGGATGCGGGTGTGGTTTGGTGTTGGCGCAAGCTTACATACCATGTCATTGCTTGCCAAGTTGTTGCAGCTACCCCCCATCAATGATCATGCGGCACGAACGGTCTTTGATGACACACTTTGTTTGAAATAAGGTGTGTCGCTGATTTTGCTCCACCTTCTCCATTTGTGCACTAAGCACTTCATTTGTCGATCAAGCTCTCATAGTGGTCCGCGTCATCTGCATTAACATGTTCTTCTATTTGTTCTTCACTACACCGCATGGTCACCGCAAGCAATGCAAGTGTATCTTCATCAAAATCACTAGCGGATAAACACTCACCATCATCTTTGACAATCATGACACGCTTGTTTGGGCAGATCACGCATCACATGCCCATATCCACAGCACCGGTGACATTGTATGTTGCTTGTTCTACCCGTCGATGCCACGGATGAAGTACTTGCAGCGAGGCTTTTGTATTGTCTTCGGCAACTGAATTTATAGGAGCAACTTCGAGTCTTGTCCTTTGGATGATGGCGTAGGAGTGCGTGGAGATGGAGTTGTAGCCATGCGTTGCTGCCATGAACTAGCTTTCCTGCGAAGCATTAGTCCTTGCGCTAGCACGTCGTCCCTGCACTTCCCTTTCAGCTTTACAAGCAAGATGAAACAAACAGTTTATGCTATTGTATTCTTTGTAGCGAGGATGTCCTGAATTTCCTGATTTAACCCGCCAAAATTCTAGCCATAGCGGGTTCCTCATCCTCCTCTAAATTACAACATAAACATACCCGTTTGTAATTCCCGATAATATTCATCTACACTTTTAGCACCTTGTCTCAATTGTTTTGCAACTTATTTATCATATCACGAGCATAATAAGATGGAACAAATCTAGCTCTCATGGCTCGTTTCAACGCATCCCAAGTTTTAGGTAGTTTATTAGGATTTTCTTGCCATATTCTATCCACCAAATGCGAAGCAAAATCTAGTAAACTCACTAGTAGCAGCCCTAACACGTGTAGTCTCGGAAAAGTCATGGCATGCAAACTTTTGATCAACAGAAATCTCCCAAGTAATATATGCATCGGGGTCATATTTACATCAAAAGGAGGTATCTTAAATTTAATCTTCTTGAAGGCATCGTCATTATTGTGTATCTCAGCGTCGGCGGTTGCCACCCATACCTCTCTGATTTGTGATGTATTTGGCGGCGTTCACGAGTGTCTCGATCATCATGTTCGATATCACCAGTGTAGTCAACGTCATCACCCCATCCTCATGACCTGCCTCCTTTTCTTCTTTATACTTCTCTTTATCATCATTGTGCAAGGCATCAAAATGCCTTAGAAGAAGCGACAAGGCTTTTGTCCACACTAGCAACAGATTCCTCCAAACTTGCGAGCTTGTTATTGGTGGCAATCTGCGTTGCCTCAAGCTGCCCAAAGCTTTTCATTTGTCACCCAAAAGTCGCTATCAAGGCCCTCGGTGTGCAGCTTCACTTTCCTTTCAAAATGTTGTATGATGCCCTTAGTGCGAGGTGAATGTGGAATAGTTTTATCATCACCGACCTGTCATGGTTCAAAGGCAAAGACAACACGAAAACAAGTGAAGAGATAAAAGCCCTACAACTACTAGGAAGTAGCTACAACAAAGTCGCTCGCTCTCAACTTGTTACACAAGTTCTTACCAATTCTTACTTTGCTTTCGACAATAGGGGTAAGCCTACCAACAAGTCTGCAGCAAATGGATGAAGTGTATCGGTGCCGCAAGACAAGACACATCAAGCTGTAAAATATGTGGAGCTATAGGTGGGCTGAAAACAAAGGAACAACTAGCACCACGTTAGTTATAAAAAGCAAGCTGAATAATCGTTCAACCGGCGGTCTTCTCTTTGGTCCTAGCCTAGAACCGTGCTAGAGCGCGAGCACGGACACAAACGAAGGCACAACGCACCACACAGGCGAGCGAACAATCACAAAACAGCCCCTTTTTTTTCTTTCTCTTTCTTTTTCTTTTGTTTTTTTCTTTTCTTTTTTTTCTTTCTTTTTTTTGCAGGGGACACTCAAAACTGATTATATGAATAGAGAGATGACAAATGAGCAACTCACCACTCAC
Source organism: Miscanthus lutarioriparius (assembly GCA_904845875.1). Taxonomy (NCBI): domain Eukaryota; kingdom Viridiplantae; phylum Streptophyta; class Magnoliopsida; order Poales; family Poaceae; genus Miscanthus; species Miscanthus lutarioriparius. The sequence goes on along the minus strand of CAJGYO010000501.1, from coordinate 30,948 downwards.
ACTTTTTCCGAAAGTGTAGGGGTATAAAGGTAATTAAAAGATCACTCAAGTATGGTATGACTTGAGTTGTTCGGTTGACAACTCAAACTGGGACACTCTCTCTCTCTCTAGAGTAAGATCACTCAAAGTGGTATAACTTGAGTCGCTCGTCGACAACTCAAACTTGGACTTGCACACGACAAACAACTTAGATTCGAAATAACTAGATCACGAAACCTACTCAGATTCGGAAACAATGAATCACCGAAATCTACTTAGATTCGAAACAATGGATCACCAAACCCTTTCAGATTCGAATATGGTATGACTTAAGTGGTTGGACAGCCACTCAAGCGTGCCTAACGGTTGTGACTAGAACGTGACAAGAACTCGAAACTCTAAAGGACTAAAACTAAGACCAGCAAATTGACACAACCGATGCAACAAGACGACTCAACAAGCCCTAACTAGGTAGCACTAGCCTTGGCCCAAACGTTTATAGGATTGCAGAAACTAATCTACTACTATTTTTTTGCTTTTACGGGTGTAGGAAAAATAAAAACAGCGAAAGAATTGCAAGTCTCTCACCGATAAACCTTGCTCGATTACCAATTGATAAGAACCCGCTAGGGTTTGTGGACGATCTCTTCGATGAGGCGTGAGATAACTCGATTTGGTGGATGGAGATGGCGTTCACGGCTCGACTACAGCCCTTCAAAGATCGCGCCTTAGCAACCGATACACCACCTCCAAAGGCCGTCACGATCTTGTGGAGCGTGACAACCAGCCACTAGGGCTCCTGTCCTGCAAGCAATCGAAGAACTAGCAAGAACAAGGAAACAAGCACTTTGAATTTGCAAGATGAAATTGAAAACCTCAAACTGAATCTTATTATGAGTGGGGTTCCGAAGACAAGGAGGCGGCGGTTGGATCGACCGTGCAGCCTACAAGCAAGTAGCAAAGGCTAAACTTGATCTAAACAAAACCCCAGTGTCTTGGCGGCGGCCAAAGGGTATATAACATGGGGTGGACGACCAACAAGGTGTTTGGGTCGTACTCCAACCCTAAGACACGTCCCTAATGGACCCTAAGACGATACACGACCCATTGGACTAAAATAAGGTGGCGCAGCACCACGGACATAAAGACCTCTCGACGGTAATTGAATAATTGCCGATGCTGCCAAACAGATATGGACGTGGAACTGGTTCCATATGAAAGTAGACTTGATAAGCTTTCCAACAAGTCCTAAAGCGTCCGAATCCAACTCTGTATGCAACCGTGGTGATGGTCACAAGTTGGTGCCTTTCTGCAGTCCGAATCCAGCCATCGCGAATCCTTCTCCCTTTCGGTCTTCTCCTTGGTTCCTAATCAAAACAAGAGTGCATGCGTTTCCAAGATCTAAACAAGATGGACAGGAGCTCAAGAGGCAACTCAATTGATGATTAATTTTACGAGCACGAGCACGAGTAAGAGGACCAGCGATAGGTACTGGTGTCGGCGCGGATGCGTCGTTGGTGTTGATGTCCTCATCAGAGATTCCACATGACCCACATCACGTAGGAGTTCCATCTGGCACGTCCAAAACAATTTCTAACCCTATGGTACGTTCAGCGCAAACCGTGCACCTATCTACATCAAGACTAGCACTATCTCCAAACGGACCGAAACGAGCTTCCACATGAGGCTCGTCACCTCGGAGTTCCATCGTTTGCATCCAACACGATTTCTGAGCCTATGGTACGTTCCGTGCAAATCTTGCACCTATCTTGAGTCATGATTAGCACTATCTCCAAACTGACTGAGAACGAGTTTCCACTTGAGCCTCGTCACTTAGGAGTACCATCGGGTGCATCCAAAACGATTTCTAAGCCTATGGTATGTTTGGCGCAAACTGTGCACCTATCTTGAGTCAACATTAGCACTATCTCCAAACGGACCGAAACGAGCTTCCACCTGAGCCTCGTCACCTAGGAGTACCATCGGTGCATCCAAAATGGTTTCTGAGCCTATGGTACGTTTGGCGCAAACCATGCACCTATCTTGCACCGACACTAACACCGTCTCCAAACGAATTGAAACGTGATTTGATAAGACCCGTGTCACCTTGGAGTTCCATCGGGTGCGTCCAAAATGATTTCCGAGCTATGGTACGTTTTGCGCAAACCGTGCACCTATCTTGAGTCAAGATTTGTAGTATCTCCAAACGGACCGAAAGGAGCTTCCGTTTGAGCCTCGTCACCTAGGAGTGCGATCCGAATGCGTCCAAAATGATTTACGAGCCATGCTATGTTTGGCGCAAACCGTGCACCTATCATGCGGCGACACTAACACCGTCTCCAAACGGATCGAAAGCGAGATTCGACATGACCCACATCACGTAGGAGTTCCATCGGGCACGTCCAAAACAATTTCTAAGCCTATGGTACGCGTTCAAAACAAACCGTGCACCTTTCTACATCAAGACTAGCACTATCTCCAAGCGGACGAAACGAGCTTCCACATGAGGCTCGTCACCTAGGAGTACCATCGGTGTGTACAAAACGATTTACGAACCTATGGTATGTTTGGCGCAAACCATGCACCTATCTTGCACCGACACTAACACCGTCTCCAAACAGATGAAGCGAGATTCCACATGACCCGTCACCTCGGAGTTCCATCGTTTGCATCCAAAACGATTTCTAAGCCTATAATGCGTTAAGTTGCAAATCTTGCACCTATCTTGAGTCATGATTAGCACTATCTCCAAACCGGCCGAGAACGAGTTTCCACTTGAGCCTCGTCACTTAGGAGTACCATCGGGTGCATCCAAAATGATTTCTAAGCCTATGGTATGTTTGGCGCATAAACATGCACCTATCTTGCACGGATACTAACACCATGTCCAAACGGATCAAAACGAGATTCGACATGACCCACTCACCTAGGAGTTGCATCGGGTGCATCCAAAACAATTTCTAAGCTTATGGTACGTTTGGCACAAACCGTGCACCTATCTGCGTCTGCAATATCTCCTAACGGACCGAAACTAGCTTCCACTTGAGCCTCGTCACATAAGAGTACCATCGGGTGTGTCCAAAACGATTTCTGAGCCTATGATACATTTGGCGCAGACCATGCACCTATGTTGCACTTGCGCTAACACCGTCTCCAAGCGAATGAAACGAGATTCCACATGACCCACGTCACCTAGAAGTTCCATCGGGTGCGTCCAAAAGCGATTTTCGAGCGATGATGGTACGTTCGGCGCAAACCGTGCACCTATCTTGCGTCAAGACTAGTACTATCTCTAAACAGACCGAAAGCGGCGTGCGTGAGCCTCGTCACCTAGGAGTACCATCGGTGCATCCAAAATGGTTTACGAGCCTATGGTACGTTTGGCGCAAACCATGCAACAATCTTGCACCGACACTAACACCATCTCCAAACGAACCGAAACGTGATTCGACATGACCCGTGTCACGTGGGAGTTCCATCGGGTGCGTCCAAAATGATTTCTGAGCTATGGTACGTTCTGCGCAAACCGTGCACCTATCTTGAGTCAAGATTTGCAGTATCTCCAAACGGACCAAAAGGAGCTTCCGTTTGAGCCTCGTCACCTAGGAGTACCATCTGGTGCGTCCAAAATGATTTCTGAGCCATGCTATGTTTGGCGCAAACCGTGCACCTATCATGCAGTGACACTAACACCGTATCCAAACGGATCGAAACGAGATTCGACATGACCCACATCACGTAGGAGTTCCATCGGGCTCGTCCAAAACAATTTCTAAGCCTATGGTACGTTCAGCGCAAACCGTGCACCTTTCTACATCAAGACTAGCACTATCTCCAAACGGACCGAAACGAGCTTCCACATGAGGCTCATCACCTAGGAGTACCATCGGGTGTGTACAAAACGGTTTCTGAACCTATGGTACATTTGGCGCAAACCATGCACCTATCTTGCACCGACACTAACACCGTCTCCAAACACACTGAAACGAGATTCCACTTGACCCCGTCACCTCGGAGTTCCATCGTTTGCATCCAAAATGATTTCTAAGCCTATGGTACGTTCGGTGCAAATCTTGCACCTATCTTGAGTCATGATTAGCACTATCTCCAAACTGACTGAGAACGAGTTTCCACTTGAGCCTCGTCACTTAGGAGTACCATCGGGTGCATCCAAAACGATTTCTAAGCCTATGGTATGTTTGGCGCAAACTGTGCACCTATCTTGCACCGATACTAACACCATGTCCAAACGGATCAAATCAACATTCAACATGACCCACTCACCTAGGAGTTGCATCGGGTGCATCCAAAACAATTTCTCAGCCTATGGTATGTTTGGCACAAACCGTTGCACCTATCTGCGTCGACAATATCTCCCTAACGGACGAAACAAGCTTCCACTTGAGCCTCGTCACGTGGGAGTACCATCGGAGTGTGTCCAAAACGATTTACGAGCCTATGATACATTTGGCGCAGACCATGCACCTATGTTGCAATGGCGCTAACACCGTCTCCAAATGGATGAAACAAGATTCCACATGACCCACGTCACCTAGAAGTTCCATCGGGTGCGTCCAAACGCGATTTTCGAGCCTATGGTGCGTTCGCCCAAACCGTGCACCTATCTTGCGTCAAAACTAGTACTATCTCTAAACAGAGCGAAACGAGCGCGCATGTGAGTCTCGTCACCTAGAGTACCATCGGTGCATCCAAAACGGTTTCTGAGCCTATGGTACGTTTGGCGCAAACCAAGCAACTATCTTGCACCGACACTAACACCATCTCCAAACGAACCGAAACGTGATTCGACAAGGCCCGTGTCTCCTAGGAGTTCCATCGGGTGCGTCCAAAATGATTTCCGAGCCTATGGTACGTTCGCCCAAACTGTGCACCTATCTTGCGACAAGACTAGTAGTATCTCTAAACAGACCGAAACGAAGCGTGCGTGTGAGCCTCGTCACCTAGGAGTACCTTGATGCATCCAAAACGGTTTCTGAGCCTATGGTACGTTTAGCGCAAACCATGCACCTATCTTGCACCGACTCTAGCACCATCTCCAGACGAACCGAAACGTGATTCGACATGACCCGTGTCACCTAGGAGTTCCATCGGGTGCGTCCAAAATGATTGCCGAGCCTATGGAACGTTCCGCGCAAACCGTGCACCTATCTTGAGTCAAGATTTGCACTATCTCCAAACAGACCGAAACGAGCTTCCGTTTGAGCCTCGTCACCTAGGAGTACCATCTGGTGCGTCCAAAATGATTTACGAGCCATGGTATGTTTGGCGCAAACCGTTACACCTATCATGCAGCGATACTAACACCGTCTCCAAACGGATCGAAACGAGATTCAACATGACCCACATCACGTAGGAGTTCCATCGGACGCGTCCAAAACAATTTCTAAGCCTATGGTATGTTTGGCACAAACCGTGCACCTATCTGCGTCGAAGAATATCTCCTAACGGATGTAAACAAGATTCCACTTGAGCTTCATCACGTAGGAGTACCATCGGGTGTGTCCAAAACGATTTACGAGCCTATGATACATTTGGCGCGCGAGACCATGCACCTATGTTGTCTTGGCGCTAACACCATCTCCAAGCGGACGAAACGAGATTCCACATGACCCACGTCACCTAGAAGTTCCATCGGGTGCGTCCAAAAGCGATTTTCGAGCCTATGGTACGTTGGGCCCCAAACCGTGCACCTATCTTGCGTCAAGCCTAGTACTATCTCTAAACAGACCCGAAGCGGCGTGCACGTGAGCCTCGTCACCTAGGAGTACCATCGATGCATCCAAAGCGGTTTACGAGCCTATGGTACGTTTAAGCGCAAACCATGCACCTATCTTGCATCGACTCTAACACCATCTCCAAACAAACCGAAACGTGATTCGACATGACCCGTGTCACCTAGGATTTCCATCGGGTGCGTCCAAAACGATTTCTAAGCCTATGGTACGTTCCGCGCAAACCGTGCACCTATCTTGAGTCAACATTAGCACTATCTCCAAACAGACCAAAGCGAGCTTCCACACGAGCCTCGTCACCTAGGAGTACCATCGGGTGCGTCCAAAAACGATTCTGAGCCTATGATACATTTGGCGCAGACCATGCACCTATGTTGCACTGACACTAACACCGTCTCCAAACGGATAGAAACGAGATTCCACATCACCCACATCACGGAGGAGTTCCATCGGGCACGTCCAAAACAATTTCTAAGCCTATGGTACGTTTGGCACAAACCGTGCACCTATCTGCGTCGAATGTCTCCTAACGGACGAAACAAGCTTCCACTTGAGCGTCGTCATGTAGGAGTACCATCGGGTGTGTCCAAAACAATTTACGAGCCTATGATACATTTGGCGCAGACCATGCACCTATGTTGCAATCGACGCTAACACTTGTCTCTCCAAACGGACGAAACGAGATTCCACATGACCCACGTCACCTAGAAGTTCCATCGGGTGCGTCCAAAAGCGATTTTTCGAGCCTATGGTACGTTACATTTAAACAAACCGTGCACCTATCTTGCGTCAAGATTAGTACTATCTCTAAGCAAATGACATGAAGCGAGCGCGCATGTGAGTCTCGTCACCTAGGAGTACCATCGGTGCATCCAAAAGCGGTTTACGAGCCTATGGTACGTTTGGCGCCAAACCAAGCAACTATCTTGCACCGACACTAACACCATCTCCAAACGAACCGAAACATGATTCGACATGGCCCGTGTCTCCTAGGAGTTCCATCGGGTGCGTCCAAAACGATTTCCGAGCCTACGGTACGTTCCGCGCAAACCGTGCACCTATCTAGAGTCAAGATTAGCACTATCTCCAAACGGACCGAAACAAGCTTCCATTTGAGCCTCGTCACCTAGGGTACCATCTGAGTGCGTCCAAAATGATTTCGAGCCATGGTATGTTTGGCGCTAACTGCACACCTATCATGCAGCGACACTAACACCGTCTCCAAACGGATCGAAACGAGATTCGACATGACCCACATCACGTAGGAGTTCCATTGGGCACGTGCAAAACAATTTCTAATCCTATGGTGACGTTCCGCGCAAACCGTGCACCTATCTTGAGTCAAGATTAGCATTATCTCCAAACGGACCGAAACGAGCTTCCACTGGAGCCTCGTCACGTAGGAGTACCACCGGGTGCGTCCAAAACAATTTCTGAGCCTATGATACATTTGGCGCAGACCATGCACCTATGTTGCACTGACACTAACACCGTCTCCAAACGGACAGAAACGAGATTCCACATGACCCACATAACGTAGGAGTTCCATCGGGCACGTCCAAAACAATTTGTAAGCCTATGGTACGTTCAGCGCAAACCGTGCACCTATCTACATCAAGAATAGCACTATCTCCAAACAGACCAAAACGAGCTTCCACATGAGGCTCGTCACCTCGGAGTTCCATCGTTTACATCCAAAACGATTTCTGAGCCTATGGTACGTTCGGTGCAAATCTTGCACCTATCTTGAGTCATGATTAGCACTATCTCCAAACCGGGCGAAAACGAGTTTTCCACTTGAGCCTCGTCACTTAGGAGTACCATCGGGTGCATCAAAAGCGATTTCTAAGCCTATGGTATGTTTGGCATAAGCGTGCACCTATCTTGCACCGATACTAACACCATGTCCAAACGGATCAAAACGAGATTCGACATGACCCACTCACCTAGGAGTTGCATCGGGTGCATCCAAAACAATTTCTAAGCTTATGGTACGTTTGGCACAAACCGTGCACCTATCTGCGTCAGCAATATCTCCTAACGGACCGAAACTAGCTTCCACTTGAGCCTCGTCACGTAAGAGTACCATCGGGTGTGTCCAAAACAATTTCTGAGCCTATGATACATTTGGCGCAGACCATGCACCTATGTTGCAATCGGCGCTAACAATCTCCCGAACGGAGAGAGAAACGAGATTCCACATGACCCACGTCACCTAGAAGTTCCATCGGGTGCGTCCAAAACGATTTTCGAGCCGATGGTACGTTCGGCGCAAACCGTGCACCTATCTTGCGTCAAGACTAGTACTATCTCTAAACAGACCGAAACGAGTGTGCACGTGAGCCTGGTCACCTAGGAGTACCATCGGTGCATCCAAAACGGTTTCTGAGCCTATGGTACCTTTGGCGCAAACCATGCAACAATCTTGCACCGACACTAACACCATCTCCAAACGAACCGAAACATGATTCAACATGACCCGTGTCACCTAGGAGTTCCATCGGGTGCGTCCAAAATGATTTCTGAGCTATGGTACGTTCTGCGCAAACCGTGCACCTATCTTGAGTCAAGATTTGCAGTATCTCCAAACGGACCGAAAGGAGCTTCCGTTTGAGCCTCGTCACCTAGGAGTACCATCTGGTGCGTCCAAAATGATTTCGAGCCATGCTATGTTTGGCGCAAACCGTGCACCTATCATGCGGCGACACTAACACCGTCTCCAAACGGATCGAAGCGAGATTCGACATGACCCACATCACGTAGGAGTTCCATCGGGCACGTCCAAAACAATTTCTAAGCCTATGGTGCGTTCAGCGCAAAACCGTGCACCTTTCTACATCAAGACTAGCACTATCTCCAAACGGACCGAAACGAGCTTCCACATGAGGCTCGTCACCTAGGAAGTACCATCGGGTGTGTACAAAAGCGATTTCTGAACCTATGGTACGTTTGGCGCAAACCATGCACCTATCTTGCACCGACACTAACACCGTCTCCAAAGCAGTGAAACGAGATTCCACATGACCCGTCACCTCGGAGTTCCATCGTTTGCATCCAAAACGATTTCTAAGCCTATAATGCGTTCGGTGCAAATCTTGCACCTATCTTGAGTCATGATTAGCACTATCTCCAAACCGGCCGAGAACGAGTTTCCACTTGAGCCTCGTCACTTAGGAGTACCATCGTGCATCCAAAATGATTTCTAAGCCTATGGTATGTTTGGCGCCAAATGTGCACCTATCTTGCACCGATACTAACACCATGTCCAAACGGATCAAAACGAGATTCGACATGACCCACTCACCTAGGAGTTGCATCGGGTGCATCCAAAACAATTTCTAAGCTTATGGTACGTTTGGCACAAACCGTTGCACCTATCTGCGTCGACAATATCTCCTAACGGACCGAAACTAGCTTCCACTTGAGCCTCGTCACGTAAGAGTACCATCGGGTGTGTCCAAAACGATTTACGAGCCTATGATACATTTGGCGCGGAGACCATGCACCTATGTTGCAATCGGCGCTAACACCGTCTCCAAGCGGACGAAACGAGATTCCACATGACCCACGTCACCTAGAAGTTCCATCGGTGCGTCCAAAACGATTTTCGAGCCGATGGTATGCGTTCGGCGCAAACCGTGCACCTATCTTGCGTCAAGACTAGTACTATCTCTAAACAGACCAAACGAAGCGTGCACGTGAGCCTCGTCACCTAGGAGTACCATCGGTGCATCCAAAACGTTTTGAGCCTATGGTACTTTTGGCGCAAACCATGCAACAATCATGCACCGACACTAACACCATCTCCAAACGAACCGAAACGTGATTCGACATGACCCATGTCACGTCGGAGTTCCATCGGGTGCGTCCAAAACGATTTCCGAGCTATGGTACGTTCTGCGCAAACCGTGCACCTATCTTGAGTCAAGATTTGCAGTATCTCCAAACGGACCGAAAGGAGCTTCCGTTTGAGCCTCGTCACCTAGGAGTACCATCTGGTGCGTTCAAAATGATTTACGAGCCATGCTATGTTTGGCGCAAACCGTGCACCTATCATGCAGTGACACTAACACCGTCTCCAAACGGATCGAAGCGAGATTCGACATGACCCACATCACGTAGGAGTTCCATCGGGACACGTCCAAAACAATTTCTAAGCCTATGGTATGCGTTCGGCGCAAACCGTGCACCTTTCTACATCAAGACTAGCACTAACTCCAAGCGGACCGAAACGAGCTTCCACATGAGGCTCAACACCTAGGAGTACCATCGGTGTGTACAAAAGCGATTTACGAACCTATGGTACGTTTGGCGCAAACCATGCACCTATCTTGCACCGACACTAACACCGTCTCCAAACACACTTTGAACGAGATTCCACTTGACCCGTCATTTCGGAGTTCCATCGTTTGCTTCCAAAATGATTTCTAAGCCTATAGATGCGTTCGGTTGCAAATCTTGCACCTATCTTGAGTCATGATTAGCACTATCTCCAAACCGGCCCGAGAACGAGTTTCCACTTGAGCCTCGTCACTTAGGAGTACCATCGGTGCATCCAAAACGATTTCTAAGCCTATGGTATGTTTTATGCCAACTGTGCACCTCTTTGCACCGATACTAACACCATGTCCAAACGGATCAAAACAACATTCAACATGACCCACTCACCTAGGAGTTGCCTCGGGTGCATCCAAAACAATTTCTCAGCCTATGGTACGTTTGGCACAAACCGTGCACCTATCTGCGTCAGCAATATCTCCTAACGGACCGAAACAAGCTTCCACTTGAGCCTCGTCACGTAGGAGTACCATCGGGTGTGTCCAAAACGATTTCTGAGCCTATGATACATTTGGCGCAGACCATGCACCTATGTTGCACTGACGCTAACACCGTCTCCAAACGGACAGAAACGAGATTCCACATGACCCATGATGAGGACATCATTGGCTCAAATATGACCATGCCAACCACTTCTATACCAAAGGTGCAACCATTCTATATGAGGCTTATCATTGATGCATTTGATGAATTGGTGCTCCACCATAAAATGTGTATATTTTTATTTTCAGAATTACTTACATGGATCAAGGGAAGGTTTGATTGCATATGGAAAGCATGGAAGGTTAATGAAGTTGATTGGGGACCAAATCCAAGTATTACCAACGTCCTCCACCTGGACACCACGTCACTTTTGGTCCAAGGAAAGAAAGACATCAAATCCAACACGTTTTGGGGCTGGATTAGGACTCGAGGACAAGCTCAACTTGTGATGTTCACCACAAGCAACTCAATTCGGACTCGGATTAGGAGTTCAAGTACTTCGTGGAATCCTTATGAAGTCTATTTTCACATGGATCTAGAATCATGTCCATTACTGTTCTGAGGTGGCCGCAATGACAAGAATTACTACCGAGAGGTTTTTACTTTCAAAGGTCTTTGCGTCGCCTTAGTTTTGGTCAATGGGCCGTGTATCAAGTTAAGTCCATTACGGACCGTCCTAGGGTTGGGCACGACCCCAACACCCTGGTGGTCGTCCTTCCACCTTCATATACTTGATAGCACGCCACCAAGAACAGTTGGGTTTTGTTTGTTGAAAGTTTAGCCATTGCTACTTCCTTGTAAACCGTCTCGTCGACTAACCATCCGTTCTACTTGATTGAACCCCAACTTTATGAATTGATTGGTTTTCATCTCCATATTTGCAATTGAGTTCCTTGTTCTACTTGACTCTTGCTTGTTCCTCGATTGCTTGCAGGAATTACCCTAGTGGTTTGGTTGATCGTGCTCCACAAGATACGACCGCAGTGAACATCATCAAGTTGGTGCTGTCTCGAGTCCTCAAAAGCCCCAAAACGTGTTGGAAGATGTCTTTCTTTCTTGGACCAAAAGTGACGTGGTGTCCAGTGGAGGACGTTGGTAATATCTGGATTTGGTCCCCAATCAACTTCATTAACCTTCCATGCTTTCCATATGCAATCAAACCTTCCCTTGATCCATGGCGTAATTCTGAAAATAAAATATACACATTTTATGGTGGAGCACCAATTCATCAAATGCATCAATGATAAGCCTCATATAGAATGGTTGCACCTTTGGTATAGAAGTGGTTGGCATGGTCATATTTGAGCCAATGATGTCCTCATCATTCTCCCTTTCTTGACAAAGAAACCGTCCTCGGTTTGACCTTTGTTGGAGGATGTGTTGTAGGTAAAAGTGAACCGTGCTCCCTTCTTGATATTTATCCTGTTGCTTATGGGAAAAACTAGGAAAACTTTGCAAGACATCATTAGTGTTAGTGCAGCCCTCAATTTGATCAAGGTATTGTGGCCCAAAAGGATATTTCAGATTAGAGCAAATATAAACTTTATGCACCAAATATTCTCCTTTTCTTTGTCATATTTGCCAATTGCATGAAGTGAACAATGATTAAAACTTGGCAAACCGAATCAAATTTAAGTTTCTCTTTTAGACAATTTAGATTACACATAATATCAAATTCAATATAACCCAAAGTATTTAAAGAGGATAGCAAATTCAGTTCATCTTGTGCACATGTAATAGGATGAAAAAGCTTATCTTCAGCACATTTGTATGGTTCCAAACCAAAAGTATCACACTTATTCGCTACTTGTGGCATAGGAGTAAAAGAATCATCAGGACACAACTCCTCTTTATCACAAGGAACAGCAAGTAATTCATTTTGTGACAAAGGAAAATCAGTAGTGGGTTCCACTATTTGTTGCTCTTCATTAGAATGCAGAGTGGACAAATTTTGGACATTATAGGTCACATCATTCTTATTCACAGATAATAGAATCTCTTTTTCAGCATTGAGAGCAAGACAAAACAATTGACCAATATGGCAATATGATTTGCTAATTAACATGGTTCGAATTTCAGAATTGAGCCCGCTCATGAACCTACTCATAACATCTTTCATGCATTCATCTAATCCACCAAACATGATGCAAATTTTAAAATCATGGTAGTATACTTTTACAGTCCTACTATCTTGCTTCAAGTTGTCTAATTTTGCAAGCAAATAATCAGCATAATATGCAGGAACGAATGCATCTCTAAAAAGAAATTTGAAGTCTTCCCAAGATTCTGGAACTTTGTTGTGCCTACAAATGTGTTTCCATTGTAGTAAAGCATATTCAATCAAAACATTAGAGGCAATACAAATCTTTTGTTTCTCGGACAGGTCATGCTCATCAAATTCATTATCTACTTTTAACTCCCAATCAATGTAAGCTTGAGGATCAAACTTACCATCATATAACGGCAAGTATTGAATGACATCCACGAATATGGGGGTCTAGTTTCAACAGCTCAAAAATCTCCATATCACCCGCCATGATTAGTAGAAAACAAGAAACACAAAAAATAATATGTATCCTCCTATCAACTACTAGGATGTGTGGGTTGTAATTCTCTCAAACTCAACTTGTTAAAACAAGCCCTTACAAGTTCTTACCAAGCCAAACAGAGGTGACGGCAACCAACAAGTCTACAACCGTGGAGCGAAGTGTATCGGTGCCACAACAACAAAACAAACATCAAAGTTCAGTAGTCGAATATGTGGAGCTGTAGGTGGGCTGAAGCAAGGAAGTACTAGCACCACGTTAGTCACAAAAGCAAGCTGAATAATCGTTCAATGGTGGTACTGTGCTGGTCCTAGGCTAAACCATGCTAGAGACGTGAGCCTAGGCACAAAGGTAGTCACTTGAAAAGAGCAACTAGCACAAAGACGAAAGAAAATAACAGATTCAGCCCTTCTTTCTTCTCCTTCTCTTGTTTTTTTCCTTTTTTTCTTCTTTTTCTTGTAGAGGCCTAAATGTTTTATTTGGTACTATGACAACCCAAACAATAAGGCTATTGCACACAGCCCTTCAATTCAGATTTAACAACTCTTATTAATACAACGGATGAGGAAATCTCTAGGAAGATTGTGGAGTGCTCGGATCGAATTTTGCAAGAAGGTCGATCCGTTGGAAAGAAGACAACTTCAAGTTTTCAGATTGTATTTAAACACCCAAATCCGACAACATATGGATCCATGGTGGCGAAACGCAGCAATGATGTATATGGTGATGGTGGATCTCGTGGTGACCAAAACGTGATAGAACTCAAAACTCTAAAGGAATAGACACTAAGACCAAAGAACTCGACACAACCGATGCAACCGAAAACTCAACAAGCCCTAACTAAGCAATTGCTAGCAAAGGCTCAAAGGGTTTATTGGATTGTGGGTAAACTAATCTACTATATTTTTTTTGGCTTTTTTTTTTCTCGACTAGGAAAATTAAAACGGTGAAGGATTGGAAGTCTCTCACCGATAAACCTTGCTCGATACCAACTGATATGAACCCGCTTAGGTGAATCCCAATCTTCGATGAGAGAAGGTGGATAACTCGATTTGGGGATGGAGATGACGTTCACGGCCCGACTACTGACCTTCCAAGCTGCGCCTTAGCAACCGATACACCACCTCCAATGGCCGTCGCGATCTTGTGGAGCACGATCAACCAAACCACTAGGGTAATTCCTGCAAGCAATCGAGGAACAAGCAAGAACAAGTAGAACAAGCAACTCAATTGCAAATATGGAGATGAAAAACCAATCTGAACTCATAAAGTTGGGGTTCGAATCAAGTAGAACGGATGGTCTAGTCGACACACGCGTCTACAAGGAAGTAGCAATGGCTAAACTTTCAACAAACAAAACCCAACTGTTCTTGGTGGCGGCTAAGGGGTATATGAAGGTGGAAGGACGACCACCAGGGTGTTGGGGTCGTGCTCCAACCCTAGGGCGCGTCCCCTAATGGACCCAACTTGATACACGGCCCATTGGACCAAACTAAAGCGACGCAAAGACCTTTGAACAGAAAACCTCTCGGTAGTAATTCGGTCATTGCGGCCGCCTCAGAACAGTTATGGACATGATTCTAGATCCATGTGAAAATAGACTTCATAAGGATTCCACGAAGTACTTGAACGCCCCAATCCGAGTCCGTGATACGACCGTGGTGAACATCACAAGTTGGAGCTGTCTCTGAGTCCGAATCCAGCCCCAAAACGTGTTGGATTTGATGTCTTTCTTTCCTTGGACCAAAAGTGACGTGGTGTCCAGGTGGAGGACGTTGGTAATACTTGGATTTGGTCCCCAATCAACTTCATTAACCTTCCATGCTTTCCATATGCAATCAAACCTTCCCTTGATCCATGTAAGTAATTACGAAAATAAAATATACACATTTTATGGTGGAGCACCAATTCATCAAATGCATCAATGATAAGCCTCATATAGAATGGTTGCACCTTTGGTATAGAAGTGGTTGGCATGGTCATATTTGAGCCAATGATGTCCTCATCAACCCACGTCACCTAGAAGTTCCATCGGGTGCGTCCAAAACGATTTTCGAGCCTATGGTACGTTCGGCCCAAACCGTGCACCTATCTTGCGTCAAGACTAGTACTATCTCTAAACAGAATGAAAAGCGAGCGCGCATGTGAGTCTCGTCACCTAGGAGTACCATCGGTGCATCCAAAATGGTTTCTGAGCCTATGGTACGTTTAGCGCAAACCAAGCAACTATCTTGCACCGACACTAACACCATCTCCAAACGAACCGAAACGTGATTCGACAAGGCCCGTGTCTCCTAGGAGTTCCATCGGGTGCGTCCAAAACGATTTCCGAGCCTATGGTACGTTCGGCCCAAACTGTGCACCTATCTTGCGACAAGACTAGTAGTATCTCTAAACAGACCCGAAACGAAGCGTGCCGTGAGCCTCGTCACCTAAGGAGTACCTTCGATGCATCCAAAACGCGGTTTACGAGCCTATGGTACGTTTAAGCGCAAACCATGCACCTATCTTGCACCGACTCTAGCACCATCTCCAAACGAACCGAAACGTGATTCGACATGACCCGTGTCACCTAGGAGTTCCATCGGGTGCGTCCAAAATGATTGCCGAGCCTATGGAACGTTCCGCGCAAACCGTGCACCTATCTTGAGTCAAGATTTGCACTATCTCCAAACAGACCGAAACGAGCTTCCGTTTGAGCCTCGTCACCTAGGAGTACCATCACGAAGCGTCCAAAATTATTTCGAGCCATGGTATGTTTGGCGCAAACCGTGCACCTATCATGCAGCGATACTAACACCGTCTCCAAACGGATCGAAACGAGATTCAACATGACCCACATCATGTAGGAGTTCCATCGGGCACGTCCAAAACAATTTCTAAGCCTATGGTATGTTTGGCACAAACCGTGCATCTATCTCATGCATCAAATATATCTCCTAACGGACGAAACAAGATTCCACTTGAGCTTCATCACGTAGGAGTACCATCGGGTGTGTCCAAAACGATTTACGAGCCTATGATACATTTAGGCGCGGACCATGCACCTATGTTGTCTTGGCGCTTCTTACCGTCTCCAAACGGACAGAAACGAGATTCCACATGACCCACGTCACCTAGAAGTTCCATCGGGTGCGTCCAAAACGATTTTCGAGCCTATGGTACGTTCGGCCCAAACCGTGCACCTATCTTGCGTCAAGCCTAGTACTATCTCTAAACAGACCGAAACGGCGTGCGTGAGCCTCGTCACCTAGGTACCATCGATGCATCCAAAACGGTTTACGAGCCTATGGTACGTTTGGCGCAAACCATGCACCTATCTTGCATCGACTCTAACACCATCTCCAAACAAACCGAAACGTGATTCGACATGACCCGTGTCACCTAGGATTTCCATCGGGTGCGTCCAAAGCGATTTCTAAGCCTATGGTACGTTCCGCGCAAACCGTGCACCTATCTTGAGTCAACATTAGCACTATCTCCAAACAGACCGAAACGAGCTTCCACATGAGCCTCGTCACCTAGGAGTACCATCGGGTGCGTCCAAAACGATTTCTGAGCCTATGATACATTTGGCGCAGACCATGCACCTATGTTGCACTGACACTAACACCGTCTTCAAACGGACAGAAACGAGATTCCACATCACCCACATCACGGAGGAGTTCCATCGGGCACGTCCAAAACAATTTCTAAGCCTATGGTACGTTTGGCACAAACCGTGCACCTATCTGCGTCAGCAAAGTCTCCTAACGGACCGAAACAAGCTTCCACTTGAGCCTCGTCATGTAGGAGTACCATCGGGTGTGTCCAAAACAATTTCTGAGCCTATGATACATTTGGCGCAGACCATGCACCTATGTTGCACTGACGCTAACACCGTCTCCAAACGGACAGAAACGAGATTCCACATGACCCACGTCACCTAGAAGTTCCATCGGGTGCGTCCAAAACGATTTTCGAGCCTATGGTACGTTCGGCCCAAACCGTGCACCTATCTTGCGTCAAGACTAGTACTATCTCTAAACAGACAGAAACGAGCGCGCATGTGAGGCTCGTCACCTAGGAGTACCATCGGATGCGTCCAAAATGATTTCTGAGCCTATGATACATATGGCGCAGACCATGCACCTATGTTGCACTGACACTAACACCGTCTCTAAACGGACAGAAACGAGATTCCACATGACCCACATCACGTAGGAGTTCCATCGGGCACGTCCAAAACAATTTCTAAGCCTATGGAACGTTCAGCGCAAACCGTGCACCTATCTACATCAAGACTAGCACTATCTCCAAACGGACCGAAACGAGCTTCCACATGAGGCTCGTCACCTAGGAGTACCATCGGGTGCGTCCAAAATGATTTCTGAGCCTATGATACATATGGCGCAGACCATGCACCTATGTTGCACTGACACTAACACCGTCTCTAAACGGACAGAAACGAGATTCCACATGACCCACATCACGTAGGAGTTCCGTCGGGCACGTCCAAAACAATTTCTAAGCCTATGGTACGTTCAGCGCAAACCGTGCACCTATCTACATCAAGACTAGCACTATCTCCAAACGGACCGAAACGAGCTTCCACATGAGGCTCATCACCTCGGAGTTCCATCGTTTGCATCCAAAACGATTTCTGAGCCTATGATACGTTCGGTGCAAATCTTGCACCTATCTTGAGTCATGATTAGCACTATCTCCAAACTGACTGAGAACGAGTTTCCACTTGAGCCTCGTGACTTAGGAGTACCATCGGGTGCATCCAAAACAATTTCTAAGCCTATGGTATGTTTGGCGCAAACTGTGCACCTATCTTGCACCGATACTAACACCATGTCCAAACAGATCAAAACGAGATTCGACATGACCCACTCACCTAGGAGTTCCATCGGGTGCGTCCAAAATAATTTCCGAGCTATGGTACGTTCTGCGCAAACCGTGCACCTATCTTGAGTCAAGATTTGCAGTATCTCCAAACGGACCGAAAGGAGCTTCCGTTTGAGCCTCGTCACCTAGGAGTACGATCTGGTGCGTCCAAAATGATTTCTGAGCCATGCTATGTTTGGCGCAAACCGTGCACCTATCATGCGACCCACACTAACACCGTCTCCAAACGGATCGAAAGCAGATTCGACATGACCCACATCACGTAGGAGTTCCATCAGACACGTCCAAAACAATTTCTAAGCCTATGGTGCGTTCAGCGCAAACCGTGCACCTTTCTACATCAAGACTAGCACTATCTCCAAGCGGACCAAACGAGCTTCCACATGAGGCTCGTCACCTAGAAGTACCATCGGTGTGTACAAAATGATTTACGAACCTATAGTACGTTTGGCGCAAACCATGCACCTATCTTGCACCGACACTAACACCATCTCCAAACAGACTGAAACGAGATTCCACATGACCCCGTCACCACGGAGTTCCCTTGTTTGCATCTAAAACGATTTCTAAGCCTATGGTACGTTCGGTGCAAATCTTGCACCTATCTTGAGTCATGATTAGCACTATCTCCAAACTGCCTGAGAACGAGTTTCCACTTGAGCCTCGTCACTTAGGAGTACCATCGGGTGCATCCAAAACGATTTCTAAGCCTATGGTATGTTTGGCGCAAACTGTGCACCTATCTTGCACCGATACTAGCACCATGTCCAAACAGATCAAAACGAGATTTAACATGACCCACTCACCTAGGAGTTGCATCGGGTGCATCCAAAACAATTTCTCACCCATCGATGCGTTTGGCACATACCGCATACACCTATCTGCGTCGACAATATCTCCTAACGGACGAAACAAGCTTCCACTTGAGCCTCGTCACGTGGAGGTACCATCGGTGTGTCCAAAACGATTTACGAGCCTATGAAACATTTGGCGCAGACCATGCACCTATGTTGCAATCGCGCTAACACCGTCTCCAAGCGGACGATGAAACGAGATTCCACATGACCCACGTCACCTAGAAGTTCCATCGAGTCGTCCAAAACGATTTTTGAGCCTATGGTACGTTCGTAAGCGCAAACCGTGCACCTATCTTGCGTCAAGACTAGTACTATCTCTAAACAGACCAAACGCGGCGTGCGTGAGCCTCGTCACCTAGGAGTATCATCGATGCATCCAAAATGGTTTCGAGCCTATGGTACGTTTAGGCGCAAAACCATGCACCTATCTTGCATCGACTCTAACACCATCTCCAAACAAGCGAAACGTGATTCGACATGACCCGTGTCACCTAGGATTTCCATCGGGTGCGTCCAAAACGATTTCTAAGCCTATGGTACGTTCCGCGCAAACCGTGCACCTATCTTGAGTCAACATTAGCACTATCTCCAAACAGACCGAAACGAGCTTCCACCTGAGCCTCGTCACCTAGGAGTACCATCGGTGCATCCAAAACAGTTTCTGAGCCTATGGTACGTTTGGCGCAAACCATGCACCTATCTTGCACCGACACCAACACCGTCTCCAAACGAACTTAAACGTGATTTGATATGACCCGTGTGACCTTGGAGTTCCATCGGGTGCGTCCAAAACGATTTTCAAGCCTATGGTACGTTCCGCGCAAACCGTGCACCTATCTTGAGTCAAGATTTGCACTGTCTCCAAATGGACCGAAACGAGCTTCCGTTTGAGCCTCGTCAGCTAGGAGTACCATCTGGTGTGTCCAAAATGATTTCTGAGCCATGGTATGTTTGGCGCAAACCGTGCACCTATCATGCAGCGACACTAACACCGTCTCCAAACGGATCGAAACGAGATTCGACATGACCCACATCACGTAGGAGTTCCATCGGGCATGTCCAAAACAATTTCTAAGCCTATGGTGACGTTCCGCACAAACCGTGCACCTATCTTGAGTCAAGATTAGCACTATCTCTAAACGGACCGAAACGAGCTTCCACTTGAGCCTCGTCACGTAGGAGTACCATCGGGTGTGTCCAAAACGATTTCTGAGCCTATGATACATTTGGCGCAGACCATGCACCTATGTTGCACTGACGCTAACACCGTCTCCAAACGGACAGAAACGAGATTCCACATGACCCACGTCACCTAGAAGTTCCATCGAGTGCGTCCAAAACGATTTTTGAGCCTATGGTACGTTCGGCGCAAACCGTGCAACTATCTTGCGTCAAGACTAGTACTATCTCTAAACAGACCGAAACGAGCGTGCACGTGAGCCTCGTCACCTAGGAGTACCTTCGATGCATCCAAAACGGTTTCTGAGCCTATGGTACGTTTGGCGCAAACCATGCAACTATCTTCCACCGACTCTAACACCATCTCCAAATGAACCAAAACGTGATTCGACATGACCCATGTCACCTAGGAGTTCCATCGGGTGCGTCCAAAACGATTTCTGAGCCTATGGTACGTTCCGCGCAAACCGTGCACCTATCTTGAGTCAAGATTTGCACTGTCTCCAAATGGACCGAAACGAGCTTCCGTTTGAGCCTCGTCATCTAGGAGTACCATCTGGTGTGTCCAAAATGATTTCTGAGCCATGGTATGTTTGGCGCAAACCGTGCACCTATCATGCGGCGACACTAACACCGTCTCCAAACGGATCGAAGCGAGATTCGACGCGACCCACATCACGTGGGAGTTCCATCGGGCATGTCCAAAACAATTTCTAAGCCTATGGTGACGTTCCGCACAAACCGTGCACCTATCTTGAGTCAAGATTAGCACTATCTCCAAACGGATGAAACGAGCTTCCACTTGAGCCTCGTCACGTAGGAGTACCATTGGGTGCGTCCAAAACGATTTCTGAGCCTATGATACATTTGGCGCAGACCATGCACCTATGTTGCACTGACACTAACACCGTCTCCAAACGGATAGAAACGAGATTCCACATGACCCACATCACGTAGGAGTTCCATCGGGCACGTCCAAACAATTTCTAAGCCTATGGTACGTTCAGCGCAAACCGTGCACCTATCTACATCAAGACTAGCACTATCTCCAAACTGACCGAAACGAGCTTCCACATGAGGCTCGTCATCTAGGGGTACCATCGGGTGTGTACAAAATGATTTCTGAACCTATGGTATATTTGGCGCAAACCATGCACCTATCTGGCACCGACACTAACACCGTCTCCAAACGGACTGAAACGAGATTCCACATGACCCCGTCACCTCGGAGTTCCATCGTTTGCATCCAAAATGATTTCTTAGCCTATGGTACGTTCGGTGGAAATCTTGCACCTATCTTGAGTCATGATTAGCACTATCTCCAAACTGACTGAGAACGAGATTCCACTTGAGCCTCGTCACTTAGGAGTACCATCGGGTGCATCCAAAACGATTTCTAAGGCTATGGTATGTTTGGCGCAAACTGTGCACGTATCTTGCACCGATACTAACACCATGTCCAAACAGATCAAAACGAGATTCGACATGACCCACTCACCTAGGAGTTGCATCGGGTGCATCCAAAACAATTTCTAAGCCTATGGTACGTTTGGCCCAAACCGTGCACCTATCTGCGTCAGCAATATCTCCTAACGGACCGAAACGAGCTTCCACTTGAGCCTCGTCACGTAGGAGTACCATCGGGTGTGTCCAAAATGATTTCTGAGCCTATGATACATTTGGCGCAGACCATGCACCTATGTTGCACTGACGCTAACACAGTATCCAAATGGACAGAAACGAGATTCCACATGACCCACGTCACCTAGAAGTTCCATTGGGTGCGTCCAAAACGATTTTCGAGCCTATGGTACGTTCGGCGCAAACCATGCACCTATCTTGCGTCAAGACTAGTACTATCTCTAAACAGACCGAAATGAGCGTGAAAGTGAGCCTCGTCACCTAGGAGTACCATCGATGCATCCAAAATGGTTTCTGAGCCTATGATACGTTTGGCGCAAACCATGCACCTATCTTGCACCGACTCTAACACCATCTCCAAACAAACAGAAACGTGATTCGACATGATCCGTGTCACCTAGGTTTTCCATCGGGTGCATCCAAAACGATTTCTAAGCCTATGGTACGTTCCGCGAAAACCGTGCACCTTTCTTGTGTCAAGACTAGTACTATCTCTAAACAGACCGAAACGAGCGTGCACGTGAGCCTCGTCACCTAGGAGTACCTTCGATGCATCCAAAACGGTTTCTGAGCCTATGGTACGTTTGGCGCAAACCATGCAACTATCTTGCACCGACTCTAACACCATCTCCAAACGAACCAAAACGTGATTCGACATGACCCGTGTCACCTAGGAGTTCCATCGGGTGCGTCCAAAACGATTTCCGAGCCTTTGGTACGTTCCGCGCAAACCGTGCACCTATCTTGAGTCAAGATTGGTAGTATCTCCAAACGGACCGAAACGAGCTTCCGTTTGAGCCTCGTCACGTAGGAGTACCATCGGGTGCGTCCAAAACGATTTCTGAGCCTATGATACATTTGGCGCAGACCATGCACCTATGTTGCACTGACTCTAACACCGTCTCAAAATGGACAGAAACGAGATTGAAAGTGAGCCTCGTCATCTAGGAGTACCATCGATGCATCCAAAATGGTTTCTGAGCCTATGATACGTTTGGCGCAAATCATGCAACTATCTTGCACCGACTCTAACACCATCTCCAAACGAACCGAAACGTGATTCGACATGACCCGTGTCACCTAGGAGTTCCATCGGGTGCGTCCAAAATGATTTCCGAGCCTATGGTACGTTCCGCACAAACCGTGCACCTATCTTGAGTCAAGATTTCCAGTATCTCCAAACGGACCGAAACGAGCTTCCGTTTGAGCCTCGTCACCTAGGAGTACCTTCTGGTGTGTCCAAAATGATTTCTGAGCCATGGTACGTTGGCGCAAACCGTGCACCTATCATGCAGCGACACTAACACCGTCTCCAAACGGATCCAAATGAGATTCGACATGACCCACATCACGTAGGAGTTCCATCGGGCACGTCCAAAACAATTTCTAAGCCTATGGTGACGTTCCGCGCAAACCGTGCACCTATCTTGAGTCAAGATTAGCACTATCTCTAAACGGACCAAAACGAGCTTCCACTTGAGCCTCGTCACTTAGGAGTACCATCAGGTGCGTCCGAAACGATTTCTGATCCTATGATACATTTGGCGCAGACCATGCACCTATGTTGCACTGACACTAACACCATCTCCAAACGGACAGAAACGAGATTCCACATGACCCACATCACGTAGGAGTTCCATCGGGCACGTCCAAAACAATTTCTAAGCCTATGGTACGTTCAACCAAGTAAACCGTGCACCTATCTACATCAAGACTAGCACTATCTCCAAACGGACCGAAACAAGCTTCCACATGAGGCTCGTCACCTAGGAGTACCATCGGGTGTGTACAAAACGATTTCTGAACCTATGATACGTTTGGCGCAAACCATGCACTTATCTTGCACCGACACTAACACCGTCTCCAAACGGACCGAAACGAGATTCCACATGACCCCGTGAACTCGGAGTTCCATCGTTCGCATCCAAAACGATTTACGAGCCTATAGTACGTTCGGTGCAAATCTTGCACCTATCTTGAGTCATGATTAGCACTATCTCCAAACTGATCGAGAACGAGTTTCCACTTGAGCCTCGTCACTTAGGAGTACCATCGGGTGCATCCAAAACAATTTCTAAGCCTATGGTATGTTTGGCAAATCATGCACCTATCTTGCACCGATACTAACACCATGTCCAAATAGATCAAAACAAGATTCGACATGACCCACTCACCTAGGAGTTGCATCGGGTGCATCCAAAACAATTTCTAAGCCTATGGTACGTTTGGCACAAACTGTGCACCTATCTGCGTCAGCAATATCTCCTAACACACCGAAACAAGCTTCCACTTGAGCCTCGTCACATAGGAGTACCATCGGGTGTGTCCAAAATGATTTCTGAGCCTATGATACATTTGGCGCAGACCATGCACCTATGTTGCACAGACGCTAACACCGTCTCCAAGCGGATGAAACAATATTCCACATGAGCCACATCACCTAGAAGTTCGATCGGGTGCGTCCCAAAATGATTTCTCGAGCCTATGGTACGTTCCGCGCAAACCGTGTACCTATCTTGAGTCAACATTAGCACTATCTCCAAACGGACCAAAGCGAGCTTCCACCGGAGCCTCGTCACCTAGGAGTACCATCGGTGCATCCAAAACGGTTTACGAGCCTACACGGTGCGTTTAAGCGCAAACCATGCACCTATCTTGCACCGACACTAACACCATCTCCAAACGAACTAAAGCGTGATTTGATATGACCCGTGTGACCTTGGAGTTCCATCGGGTGCGTCCAAAATGATTTCCGAGCCTATAGTGCGTTCCACGCAAAACCGTGCACCTAACTTGAGTCAAGATTAGCACTATCTCCAAGCGGATCGAAACGAGCTTCCACTTGAGCCTCGTCACGTGGAGTACCATCGGGTGCGTCAAAGCGAATTACGAGCCTATGATACATTTGGCGCAGAGACCATGCACCTATGTTGCCTCGACACAAACACCGTCTCCAAACGCGACGAGAAAACGATTCCACATGACCCACATCACGTGGGAGTTCCATCGAACACGTCCAAAACTAAGCCTATGGTGCGTTCAGCGCAAAACCGTGCACCTATCTACATCAAGACTAGCACTATCTCCAAACAGACCAAAACGAGCTTCCACATGAGGCTTTCGTCATCTAGGGTACCATAGGATGTGTACAAAATGATTTCTGAACCTATGAATACGTTTGGCGCAAACCATGCACCTATTCTGGCACCGACACTAACACCGTCTCCAAACGGATGAAACGAGATTCCACATGACCCGTCACCTCGGAGTTCCATCGTTTGCATCCAAAATGATTTCTTAGCCTATGGTACGTTCGGTGCAAATCTTGCACCTATCTTGAGTCATGATTAGCACTATCTCCAAACCCGGCCGAGAACGAGTTTCCACTTGAGCATCGTCACTTAGGAGTACCATCGGGTGCATCCAAAACGATTTCTAAGCCTATGGTATGTTTGGCATAAGCGTGCACCTATCTTGCACCGATACTAACACCATGTCCAAAGCGGATCAAAACGAGATTCGACATGACCCACTCAACTAGGAGTTGCATCGGGTGCATCAAAACAATTTCTAAGCCTATGGTACGTTTGGCACAAACCGTGCACCTATCTCGTCGGCAATATCTCCTAACGGACGAAACAAGCTTCCACTTGAGCCTCGTCACATAGGAGTACCATTGGGTGTGTCCAAAGCGATTTACGAGCCTATGATACATTTGCCGCGGCAGACCATGCACCTATGTTGCCTTGGCGCTAACACCGTCTCCAAACCGTGAAAGCGAGATTCCACATGACCCACGTCACCTAGAAGTTCCATCGGTGCGTCCAAAACGATTTTCGAGCCTATGGTACGTTCGGCGCAAACCGTGCACCTATCTTGCGTCCAAGACTAGTACTATCTCTAAGCAGACCGAACCGAAGCGGCGTGCGTGAGCCTCGTCACCTAAGGAGTACCATCGGTGCATCCAAAACAGTTTTCCCGAGCCTATGAGTACGTTTGGCGCCAAACCATGCAACTATCTCGCACCGACACTAACACCATCTCCAAATGAACCAAACGTGATTCAACATGACCCGTGTCACCTAGGAGTTCCATCGGATGCGTCCAAAAGCGATTTCCGAGCCTATGGTGCGTTCATAAACCGTGCACCTATCTTGAGTCAAGATTTGCACTATCTCCACACGGACGAAACGAGCTTCCGTTTGAGCCTCGTCTCCTAGGAGTACCATCAAAAGTGCGTCAAAATGATTTCTAAGCCATGGTATGTTTGGCGCAAACCGTGCACCTATCATGCAATGACACTAACCCCGTCTCCAAAGCGGATCGAAGCGAGATTCGATGACCCACATCACGTGGGCGTTCCATCCAGACGCGTCCAAAACAATTTCTAAGCCTATGGTACGTTCAGCGCAAACCGTGCACCTTTCTACATCAATACTAGCACTATCTCCAAGCGGACGAAACGAGCTTCCACATGAGGCTCGTCACCTAGGAAGTACCATCGGGTGTGTACAAAGCGATTTACGAACCTATGGTACGTTTGGCGCAAACCATGCACCTATCTTGCACCGACACTAACACCGTCTCCAAACGGTGAAGCGAGATTCCACATGACCCCGTCAACTCGGAGTTCCATCGTTTGCATCCAAAAGCGATTTACGAGCCTATAGTGCGTTCGTTGCAAATCTTGCACCTATCTTGAGTCATGATTAGCACTATCTCCAAACTAATCGAGAACGAGTTTCCACTTGAGCCTCGTCACTTAGGACTACCATCGGGTGCATCCAAACGATTTCTAAGCCTATGGTATGTTTGGCTTAAATATTGCACCTACCTTGCACCGATACTAGCACCATGTCCAAACGGATCAAAAAGCGAGATTCGACATGACCCACTCACCTAGGAGTTGTATCGGGTGCATCCAAAACAATTTCTAAGGCTATGGTAATGCGTTTGGCACAAACCGTGCACCTATCTGCGTCGACAATATCTCCCTAACGGACGAAACAAGCTTTCACTTGAGCCTCCTCACGTGGGAGTACCATCTGATGCGTCCAAAATGATTTACGAGCCATGGTATGTTTGGCGCAAGCCGTGCACCTATCATGCGGCAGCGACACTAACACCGTCTCCAAGCGGATCGAAGCGAGATTCGACGCATGACCCACATCACGTAGGAGTTCCATCGGACACGTCCAAAACAATTTCTAAGCCTATAGTGCGTTCAGGCGCAAACCGTGCACCTATCTACATCAAGACTAGCACTATCTCCAAAATGGACCGAAGCGAGCTTCCACATGAGGCTCGTCACTGAGTAAATACCATCGGGTGTGTACAAAACGATTTACGAGCCTATGATACATTTGGCGCGGACCATGCACCTATGTTGCCCGACACTAACACCGTCTCCAAGCGGACCGAAGCGAGATTCCACATGACCCACATCACGTAGGAGTTCCATCAGACACGTCCAAAATAATTTCTAAGCCTATGGTACGTTCAGCAAAACCCGTGCACCTATCTACATCAAGACTAGCACTATCTCCAAGCGGACCGAAATGAGCTTCCACATGAGGCTCGTCACCTCGGAGTTCCATCGTTTGCATCCAAAACGATTTCTGAGCCTATGGTACGTTCGGTGCAGATCTTGCACCTATCTTGAGTCATGATTAGCACTATCTCCAAACTGACTGAGAACGAGTTTCCACTTGAGCCTCGTCACTTAGGAGTACCATCGGGTGCATCCAAAATGATTTCTAAGCCTATGGTATGTTTGGCGCAAACTGTGCACCTATCTTGCACCGATACTAACAACATGTCCAAACGGATCAAAACGAGATTCGACACGACCCACTCACCTAGGAGTTGCATCGGGTGCATCCAAAACTATTTCCGAGCCTATTGTACGTTTGGCACATACCGTCCACCTACCTGCGTCAGCAATATCTCCTAACGGACCGAAACAAGCTACCACTTGAGCCTCTCACGTAGGAGTACCATCGGGTGTGTCCAAAACGATTTCTGAGCCTATGATACATTTGGCGCAGACCATGCACCTATGTTGCACTGACTCTAACACCGTCTCCAAACGGACAGAAACGAGATTCCACATGACCCACGTCACCTAGAAGTTCCATCGGGTGCGTCCAAAACGATTTTCGAGCCTATGGTATGTTCGACGCAAACCGTGCACCTATCTTGCGTCAAGACTAGTACTATCTCTAAACAGACCGAAACGAGCGTGCACGTGAGCCTCGTCACCTAGGAGTACCATCGGTGCATCCAAAACGGTTTCTGAGCCTATGGCACGTTTGGCGCAAACCATGCAACTATCTCGCACCGACACTAACACCATCTCCAAATGAACCGAAACATGATTCGACATGGCCCGTGTCACCTAGGAGTTCCATCGGGTGCGTCCAAAACGATTTCCGAGCCTATGGTACGTTCCGCGCAAACCGTGCACCTATCTTGAGTCAAGATTAGCACTATCTCTAAACGGACCGAAACGAGCTTCCATTTGAGCCTCGTCACCTAGGAGTACCATCTGGTGCGTCCAAAATGATTTTTGAGCCATGGTATGTTTGGCGCAAACCATGCACCTATCATGCAGCGACATTAACACCGTCTCCAAACGGATGAAACGAGATTCGACATGACCCACATCACGTAGGAGTTCCATCGGGCACGTCCAAAACAATTTCTAAGCCTATGGTGACGTTCCGCGCAAACCGTGCACCTATCTTGAGTCAAGATTAGCACTATCTCCAAACGGACCGAAACGAGCTTCCACTTGAGCCTCGTCACGTAGGGAGTACCATCGGTGCGTCCAAAACAATTTCTCGAGCCTATGATACATTTGGCGCAGACCATGCACCTATGTTGCCTCGACAATAACACACGTCTCCAAACGGATGACGACGAGATTCCACATGACCCACATCACGTAGGGAGTTCCATCGGGCACGTCCAAAACAATTTCTAAGCCTATGGTACATTCGGCATAAACCGTGCACCTATCTACATCAAGACTAGCACTATCTCCAAACGGACCGAAACGAGCTTCCACATGAGGCTCGTCACCTAGGAGTACCATCGGGTGTGTACAAAATGATTTATGAACCTATGGTACGTTTGGCGCAAACCATGCACCTATCTTGTACCGACACTAACACCATCTCCAAAAGGATTTGAAACGAGATTCCACATGACCCCATCAACTCGGAGTTCCATCGTTTGCATCCAAAATGATTTACGAGCCTATAGTACGTTCGGTGCAAATCTTGCACCTATCTTGAGTCATGATTAGCACTATCTCCAAACTGACTGAGAACGAGTTTCCATTTGAGCCTCGTCACTTAGGAGTACCATCGGGTGCATCCAAAATGATTTCTAAGTGATGAGGACATCAACCCCTACGCAGGACCTGCTACTCCAACGGAACCCGACACCGACGTCCTCCCCACTACCCCAAATCCGGAAGCGTTTCAAGGTCCAATAACGCGAGCCCGTGCGTGACCTGAATTATGTGATCCTTTTAAGGAATGAAGGAGAAGATTACGTCCGGGAATGACAACCATTAATGATTACGCCATCTATGGAAGCCAATAAAGGTGTCTTCGCCACCTATCTTTTGGAAAGATTGTTTCCATGTAATACGTAGCTAATTTAGGAAAGGTTAGGTAGGGATTTTCAGCCACCCATTCATCTTGGACGAAATTCCTCCCCACCTTTCTCCTATTTAGTCCTGCTCACGCCCTCTTTGTTTGGTGGGTTTTCTTTGATAAGTTTAGCCATTTGCATAAAACTTTACATCTTTGCAGTTGTGCTCAACGGCCACCGTGGACAGCCATTGTGAACCCCAACTTGTGAGTGATTGATATTCAGTTTTGCCTTCACCTTGTTCTTGCTCGTTTCTTGATTGCTTGCGAGGAGCGAACCTCGTGTTCAGGTTGATCTTGCCATCCAGCAAGGTCAATAACCGATTGGAGTTGGTTCAGCGATTGCTAAGGCGCCCACGACACTGCTCGTTCGTTAAATCGGATCGCGAGAGTCACCTCCTCCACAAATCGAATTTATCCGTCTCAACTTTGAAAGATCGGGCACTTCAGCCTTATCAAGTGGTATCAGATTTCAGGTTGCTCGGTGAGATCTATCCCCTTTATTTGTAGTTTTGTTCATCGTCCTATAGTCCACCGGAAAAGCCAACAAAAAAAAAGTTTGAGTTAGAACCACTTTGTCCAAGACCTTTTGAGCCTTTGCATCTTTCATTCGGTTTATTGCTTTGTTGAGTTTTTGGTTGCATCATTGTGTCGTGTTATTCTTTGGTCTTGGCGTCTAGTCCATTAGAGTTTTGAGTTCCCACGTATTAGTTCACATCTTTGCACTTGATCCTCCTTTTCCTTTGTCCTCTGTGCTCCTGTAGATCCCACGTCATAGACCCCCTTGTGCACGCCAATTTCCCACCTACAAAAGGAAAGTAATTTATTTGGGTCTTGATTTATCTCGGCAGGGACACAGGCATTAGTCTGTTGCATCCGTAGTCCGTTTGGGAAGTTTAGGTACACTTTGGAAAGCATATTTCGTGCCCTTTCCAACGGATACTCACTTACCTTAGCGATTCATTTTAGGGCGTATCACGGGAGATCGTGCGAGATCGAGGCGATCTGTGGCTACACGAAAGGAAAGAGTTCCTGATTTCCTTTTGTTTCCTTTTTGAGTTATGCAGCGTGTTGGCGGTGTCATCAAACCGAAAAAAGGCAGAGGTGCATAAAACAAAAAAGAGCCGCACCAAAAAAAAAAGGCAAAAGGTGCAAAAGAGCACAAAAAAAAACAAGAGGCGCCAAGGGTGTGTACTCATTTTGTCTTTTACTCTTTGTTCTTGCAATTAGCGACTATCTTTGTGCGTGGGCTCACGTCTCTAGTACGGTCTAGCCTAGACCAGCACAACACCAGCTTTGAGTGATTATTCAACTTTGCATTTGCTGAATGCTTTGCTACTCCTTGCTACAAATTGAAGCCTTCCCATAGCTCCACAAATTTTCTGTTGCACGTGCAGTTGTGTCCTCCGGCAATCGCTCTATCCAAGCTTAAATCCGGTTTACCGCTTGGTTGCAGTCACCCCTGTTTGCATGGTAAAACGGGTAAGGGCTTGGGCTTTTAGTTTGAGTGACTGATCGGCACCACATCCCGATGGGCGTGGGACATATTCCTTTATTTCGTGTTCTAATCATGGCGGGATCTGCGGATGAGCACGAGGCCCTCCGAATGCCATGCCAC